>CABEEJ010005078.1:38499-54676 GCA_901482245.1 Timema douglasi
ATCCCCTGCGATCACTCACTGGACCACATCTTACCATGCAACCACCGCGATCACTCATTGGACCACATCTTCCCATGCATCCCCTGCGATCACTCACTGGACCACAGACTCCCACCCATCCCCTGCGATCACTCACTGGACCACAGATTCCCATGCAACCCCTGCGATCACTCACTGGACCACATCTTCCCATGCATCCACCGCGATCACTCACTGGACCACAGACTCCCATGGATCCACCGCAATCGCTCACTGGACCACAGATTCCCACCCAACCCCTGCGATCACTCACTGGACCACATCTTCCCATGCATCCACCGCGATCACTTGTTGGATAACCTCGTCATATCTGTCCACCATGATCACTTTCCAGAACACCTATGCCTATAGGTCCATCACGATCACTCGCCGGACAACTTTTTCCCATCCGTCCACAGTGATCACTGGCAGAGTCCTGGTTTCCCACCATTCCTCTAAGAAAATATCATAATTTTCTCCCAAAGCACTATAACGAATAAAACCCGCACTGGTGCGAACAAGGGCAAATACATCAATCTTACATAGTCTAGTTGGTCAGTGACGGGAATACTGGGGTTCGATCCTCGGCTAGCCCACTTCGATGGCCACATGGTTTAACGCGCTACTATCGTAGTAGACTAGATTACTGATGACAGAGAGATCAAGTTTTGAATCTCGGTCAGGCAAGGGTGGTTTTTCAAAAATGTTTGTCCTTTCTTCCTCTACGCAAACGCGGGTAGACTTAATTTAAAATATAACCTTCTTGATCCCTAAGATCATTAGCGTAATTAGTAATACCCAAACGGGTAGTAGGACGCGGGGCTAAAAAAAATATATTCTAGGCTGGGTGTACTTAGATTTTAAATCCTAAATTGTCTCCCACTTCTTCCTACACGCTAATTAGACTCTACTTGCTCTAATTTCTTCTTTCCACAGTCCCCTAGAACATCAGTGTAAATATGTAGAGCATTCTGGTGAGTGAGAGCACCCAGGAGATTGGTGGGAGCGGGGCAGTCCGATCCTCATCTGGTTCCCGCGGGTACCCCCATCCAAAGGAAAAGTGCACTGGGAGGCTTATAGCTCTTGTTACCTAATGCCAAACAATCAATCAATCACGCCTCACATATATTTTACAAACACCGACTAAGATTCGAATCAATATCCGGCTGAAAGGAGGCGCACCCATTACAGACCTCAGCTATCGGTAAACGTAATCTAATTGTACCTTTTATCCCCCGTTAGACTTATTTCCACCGTGCGGCGGTGGCGGGAGGGGGGAGGGAGGTATCTATATGAGCTGTTGGCACACCTGTGGCAGCTCGTGGGACCAGTCACGCCAAGGTAATATATTCCGCCGTGGCGAGCAATGACCCCCTCAAGAAGATTGGCTAACTCGAGTTAGTAAACAGCCCCGGGATTTGTGAACCGGGTAGATATCTTACCAACAGCTTCCGGCTGCCCCACACAGGAGACACGTGGTCTGGGCTTCACGGATGCGTAGATTTCTTTTACACCACTTGGGACACCACCGGTTCGTATCTCTGTGAGCCCAAAGATTATTATACGAATTTAGACGTTCCAGGTATTTGCGTTTGCTTTTAATGGTCGCCGAGTGTTTTATATTATTAGCTGGTGTCAGTTGGATATATACCCTACCGATAAGTTATGTTAGGCCTATACTACACCCTGATTTTGGTAGGAAAAACAGTATCTTAAAGTTATATTACTTCACATCCATTACTGTTTCCCGCCTGTGGACAGGGTCACTATATTATTCAAGCCATATATTCTCCACTACCGGCTTGCTAGGCCTGTCGTAGCTTCATATGCCTTATAATATAACTTAAGACTAGGACAACCACAACCTCCAGACCCAGCCGTTAATTCATCACTGTGAAAGGGTAAACCTACATTTCACCAATGATAAACCTTTTAGTTATACCAGGAATCGAACCCGGGACCCTTAACTCAAAAGACAGACACTCTACCGACTGAGCTAAGGTGTCGTATATCTGGTAGTTACTAAAGTTAATTAAACAATTTTAATATATTCACACATTAATTCATGTTTTTCGCAACTGTCGCTTTTGAACTAAATTACCCATACCTATAAAATAATATAAATTTTCTCAACTGGTCTCCTAATCAAAATCAGGCTCTAGTTAAAGTACCCGGCTTTGTCCGGGAGAAATGTTTTTAGATTGATTTGATTTCAAACCAGTTTTTAATTAATTAAAAGTATATATAATAATAATAATTATTATTATTAGCACCGCGTCTTACTACCCGTTCGGGTTATACGCACTTACGCTAATGTGTAATGGTAGGGTGATTGTGAGATGAAATGAAGGACCTACAGTTTAACGTGGAATCCGAACCACGGTGGAGGCCTGGCATTCCTCACATTCACAAGATGTCTTGTCAGAGGTGAAGGAAGGGTTTGGTAATCAGATAAATCTTTGCCGGGACCGAGGATTGAACCCCGGCCGTATATATAATTGAAATTTTAAAATTTTCTCTTTGAGATGCCCATGTTCGTCGTACACAAGGGTTGTTTATTTTAAAAATTTCACCCCTCTACGTGCTGTAGATATTACGAAACTCTCATGACAGACAAACTTTTCATTTTATTAATGTATAAAAATAATAAGATAGAAGATAGACTAAAAAAATATCACTATAATGTATTTGACCAAACCCTTCCTTCACCTCTGACAAGACATCTTGTGAATGTGAGGAATGCCAGGCCTCCACCGTGGTTCGGATTCCACGTTAAACATTAGCGTAAGTGCGTATAACCCGAACGGGTAGTAAGACGCGGTGCTAATAATAATAATAATAATAATAATAATAATGTATTTGGATTTGTTTATTTCTCCAGTTCTACCTTATAATTTTACAACAGTAGAGAATCTCGCTCCTTACTAGAGGGTCACTTTTTAAAAGCAAAGTTTGAAAAGATGCAAAGAAAAATCTATGATATTATTATAATCTTTTATTGTTGTCTTGTTTTAAAATTATCCACTAAGTGCATCTAACAAGTATACAAACTGGATGTCACTCATATATATTAGTATTTTGGCTCACCAAACCATGAATTAGTGATAAACGCATTCGTTACTCTACAAACATTACAATTAAATATCATGTAACGTAGAAGGCAAGATATGTCAAGATAAAACCATAAGTCGGCGCAGAAGCACGCTACGCTTCTCATGGCTTTAGTTTCGAAACTATCCATCGCACGATAAAATAATATGCTAAGGAACGTTTTTATAGAAAAATGTAATTTTTGTTTAATTATGGTTGTATTTATTTGTACCGTAAGACCAACTTAAAAGGAAATATTTAAAGAAAATCTAATTTTAGCGTGTTTTTTTCTCTCTTTTTGCGGCAAACGCAGACCTCGCACGTCGCTAATTGACCTCCAAAATAAAACGATCAAAACATTTGCCAGCTTTCTTGTTTTTGTTTTATTTTCGATTAAAAATACCTGACGCCTGCTCTATAAGCAGTATCGTTAATATCTATCAAAAATTGACAGATTCAACTTATATAAATTAATGTATAATAGATTTATCTCCGCGTATTACTACGTGACAAATAGTCTAATAGGGTATAAATGAGAAAGGGGGATTTTTAGAGATAATCTATACATATTTGCGTGAAAAGAGTGTGTGAAAGTAATTAAGAAAAAAAAACACCCTCGATAGATCCGACCGGGATTTGAGCCCCAATCTCCCTCTCATCAGCTTAGTAAATTCTAACCTAACACGAGAGTGACCTCTTAGATAATTCGTCCATTGAATCGGGTAAAAAATAAAGTTTTAATGTATTTTGTTAATGTCCTAGCAAAATTCTATTATAGGTTCAATAAGGGAATGTTCCTGTCAGAAATCCACTTTTCTTCCTCAAAAATTAGTAGCTTTAGTCCAATTATAAAATAAATACACTATAATAGCTAATATATTTACTCTCCAACACCTTATCTCAGTTGGTAGCGTGCCTGCCCACTGAGCTAAGGGTCCCGCGTTCGATTGCCGTCATGGTAGAAAAATGTATCATTAGTGAGTGATTCTGTTCAGAAAATGCACGTTAAATACCTCAAATAAAAACCTCTCCCGTATGTATGGTCAAGTCATGTGATATGCAACTGTTACTTTTAATCAATCTATTCAATATTAATAAAAAAGTAATTAAGAAAAACTCTTTTTTATCATCACATATTAATATAAAAACGCTATTAATGTTGCCCGCAAATAAAATATGTTTGTATTTACTAAAAGTGTATTCCATAAAAAAAATTGGACTCTGGCTTTTTTTCCACAACAAAAGTGAGAGAATACTTACCTCTAGTTATTTAACCTCACGATTTAGAAATTAACTAATCGTTCGGTACTAACCTTAACCGATAACCGGACCTAAGCGGCAGGAATCTCGTAACGGAATAACAGGACAAGCTTATCCACTTGCCGTAAATAGTTTTAGGTGCTGGCTTGGATCGCTCCAGTAAACAAATGGACGGAATGAATGTTCGTGGTGTTTTGGTCCAAGCGTAATAAACAACGCCACACCTCGGTGAAGAAAACTCCACATTCATCAAACAATGCTGCCGGTCACAGCCAAGTGAATATATAGTGTGATCGTCACAGAGGTAACCTTTTAGAAGACATAACAAATCAAGGTAAGACCCGTTTCGGTGGCTGAGTGGTCTAAGGCGTCATTCTCATGTTGGACTGGTCTTCTGAAGAGGAGTAGTTCAGGATTTGAATCCCTGACCTGGTGGTCTAGGGGTTAAGGTGTCAAGACTTCTATGCTGGCGGCCGGGGTTTAATCCTCGGTCCCGGCAAAGATTTATCTGATTACCAAACCCTTCCTTCACCTCTGACAAGACATCTTGTGAATGTGAGGAATGCCAGGCCTCCACCGTGGTTCGGATTCCACGTTAACCTGTAGGTCCTTCATTTCATCTCACAATCGCCTTACCTTTACACATTAGCGTAAGTGCGTATAACCCGAACGGGTAGTAAGACGCGGTGCTAATAATAAAAGAATCCCAATCGGGTCTACAGAGCTTGTTTTTTTTCTTTAAATGGTTTCACACTCTCCTTTCACGCAAGTCCTGGTAGATAATCTCTAAAATAATTCCTTCTTCATCCTTATACCATTATAGTAATTATCATATATGTGTATAACCTGAACGGGTAGTAAGACGCGGTGCTAATAATAAAAGAATCCCAGTCGGGTCTACAGAGCTTGTTTTTTTTCTTTAAATGGTTTCACACTCTCCTTTCACGCAGGTCCTGGTAGATAATCTCTAAAATAATTCCTTCTTCATCCTTATACCATTATAGTAATTATCATATATGTGTATAACCTGAACAGGTAGTAAGACAAAACCCAGTAAAATCCACTTCGGTGGCCAGATGTTCTAAAGCGATATTCTCACAATAGACTAGACTGCCGATTATCGTGAGATCAAGGTTAAAATCCCGATCGCATTTATTGAGAGGGTTTTCTTGACAAATAGTTTTCCGCTTTACCTTCATGCAAATGCCGTTAAAATTCCCCAAAAATCACCTTCCTCATTAAAAACATATTAGCGTATTATTTTCATAAACGTATATCCAGAACGGGTAGTATGATGCGATGATAATAATAAAATAACAATATGAGATGGAATGGATCGTGAACTAGACACGTTTTCTTTCTATGGCGTAGGGGCAAGACAAGATTTTTTGTTATACTAACGACGTGGCCTACTTGGTGAATTCGAAGTTATTTTTTTGAAGCGGATTGCATCTTGACTTGAAACAACTAAATACACTAATTATACTACTCTAAAGCAACACGGCTGACTCACTCACTGACATTGATGTTTACCCACTTCCAGATGAGCTAGAAACTTGAAATTTGGCAAACTTATAGCTTTTAGCCTGTAACCGACGGGGAAATTCCAAAAAGATAAAGAATTTAATTTTTAGCCCCCGAAAAAAACTCAATATGGCGAAGAAGCTTTGGAGGTCTCTTGTGGCTAAACGGTAAGACCCATCAAAAATTGCCTCTGGAATTACATTAGTTTACATCCACTCGCAAAGAAAACTTACCGGGGGCTTGGGGGTGGAGCCCCAACGAGTAAATCGAGTCACTATATACCACTGTACGAAATAGAAAGCAAAGGTCTAAGATGGTCAATTTACCCTATGATGTTTTTTGTTTATCTGCTGATAGTTCTGTTCCACTGGCTGGTAAACAAAATCACTTCACTATTTGTGCCTGGACCGCATTGACTTGCATTTCAAGAAAAAAAATCTTGTTTCCTATTTTAGAGAAACAAATGCTTCCAAGGACATTTTTAAAATCTATATCAGAGTTTGTCTAGAATATAAAACAATAAAAAATAAATTAAAAATGTTGATGAATGTTGTCTAGTCTCAGGTAATAGAATGAGTGTTTATATTCGTTGGCGGATGAGGGAGAGTATTATCAGTAGGGTGAATAAAGTACTTAGTAGTCTAAAATAACAATTTTACTACCTGTTAAGGCTTTACGCATATGTACTGATTACGCTAGTGAGTTAGGGATTAGGAAGGCTGAATTTAAAGGAAGTGTACCCAAATTTGCGTGGAGGAAGAGTGGAAAATTATTTATGAAAAAACTCAATACACCTGACCGTAATTTGAATCCCTGTTTTTCCTGTCATCGGCAGTCCAGTCTAACATGAAAGTGACACCTTAAACAATGCGGCCATTGAAGCAGGTGGTAAAATATTGCTTCAATAGAAATATGCATTAAATTTTAATTTTCTACGCACAGTAATCACAACAGTCCTTAAATATTTGTCATGAGCATTGCATAATTTGACTAAGATCTTTATTTTTATTTAATAAGTTTATTATCAAATGCAACTACTACCATGACATATATTCACTAACTGTTGGTATTACCCTATATGTAGCAAATTAAACTAAAAGTATCTATTGTAGAAGTATTCTAATTTCACAGATATCAAAATAGACATAATATACAAAAATTAATACGTATATTTGGCATAAATTTCCCAAAAATACATGAAGTTAGACAGTAAATTTTTTTAACTGTCGTAGAAATTTCTTCCTAAGACGTTCCGAATATATTTTTAAATTTTTATATATATAAATATATATTTGGGACATTGAACGGGCACATATTGTGGCCACATATTATAATATTATATCAAAACAAGAATTTACAAACTAGTCTGGTACTGTACACCTGGTACTATACGCATCGATGATCGAACCCCGATCTCCTCATCTTTGACAGTCTAGTCCAACATGATAGTAGCGCGTTAGACCACGTGGCCAACAAAGCGAGTACCTGCGCTATTCTTGTTCCCACAAAAATGACCATGCAGTCCAATTTTCAAAGAAAGGGCCCCTTATTTGACAGCTTGAAAAGTTTCAAGACCTACTTTCACGTCTTTAGATGTCAGGTCTTGTGGCCTGAGGCTACCACTTTTAATCTATAATATAAATACCTATAAAATAAAAGTAGCCCCATGGCTTCTTTGGTGCTGACTGACAGCTACCAAACACATGTTTTTTGCAGATCATATGGCTCGGCGTAGGGATACATAATTTGGTCTGGTAACTTTTTAAAGCTGTCAGTCAGCACCAAAGAAGTCATGGGGCTACTGTATAATAATATAGTAAAATGTAATCAATATTGACCACATTTTTTTTTTTTTTTAAGTTTCTTCTGGTCAAAATCTTGATCCGGAACTGGATTTCTCTTTGAGAACAAGACTATTTACTCTCAATACGCGAGAGTCGCTCTTGTTTTTTCGTGTTTTTGTTAGCTGCTAATTACATTTGTTTTAAGAGACATTTGTGCCGTGCCAACTGCCAACCCCCTCAAAATCTCAACCTTCTAAACAGAGACACTAAGGAGGGGAAAGTTAGCGCACTTACAGCGGTGTAGAGAAGTGTGTATAGCGGCGGAACGCTTCAGACACAACTTTTCACTAAGTTCATGTACGGTTTATTTTACTAGGGAAATTTAACATACACTTTCTAAACCAAATCATACCAGCACATGACTCACAAACTGCACACTGATTTTTTGTTGGAAGACAGTTTTGATTATTTTTTTTAACCTGCTAGGATTATACTGTACAGGAAAAAATACCTTCCTCACAGACTAGACATTAAGATAGTCTAGTCTGGTATTCCAGAAACGCGTAAGTCGGGATTCAAATTTTTCTGTGTATACAATCGGTTTTCCCTGAAAGTCTCACGTTCACAGACTTCACCAGGGTTCGAAAACCCACGGCTTGAGGAACAAATCTGACCAGCCTGCTTGTCTGAAATAATTGTATATTACTATCCGGCCTGCAGTCAGATAAGCACACAAAAAAATAATAGTTTGATTTTAGTGTGTATATAATTTTTAATAACAAAAAACACTTAAAACTATTCCAATATGTTCGCTATATTTTTATCGCCTTTAATACTATCTGGCCCTGTGGAGTGGTGGTCAGTGCACCTGAATAAGAATCTAGAGGTACCGGGCTCAATTCTAAGAGGAATTAATTCTTAAGAGGAATTATCCCAATTTTTACCAACATATGGTATATTAGGTTTGAAACTCCCACTGGTCCACATCTCCATAATCACCATCATCACTTAATCTCATTGCAGGTACGTGTAGACAAAATCCAAGGGTGTATTTGGACACAGTAAAATAATATTTGACCTTGGGCAAAGCGCTGTGCCATCAGGGCGGTAAATGGTCTATATACAGGCGGCAGAACTAGATGTATTATTATTAGCACCGCGTCTTACTACCCGTTCGGGTTATACGCACTTACGTTAATGTGTAATGGTAGGGTGATTGTGAGATGAAATGAAGGACCTACAGGTTAAAGTGGAATCCGAACCACGGTGGAGGCCTGGCATTCCTCACATTTACAAGATGTCTTGTCATATGTGAAGGAAGGGTTTGGTAATCAGATAAATCTTTGCCGGGACCGAGGATTGAACCCCGGCCGCCATCATATAAGTCTGACACCTTACCCCTAGACCGCCAGGTCACCCAGCTAGATGTAATGTCCTTACCGGTCAGTAATACCCTAAGTTTAAAAAAAAAAACTTAAATACTTGATTGGGGGAATTTTTATTCACGCAATTTAATGATTACAGCTTCGAGTATTTTGCTATCCAGGGCTCGAATTCCAGCCTAATATATAATCATTGTTTTCCTAGGTGGTTTCTCACATTCTCTTTATTCAAATTAGGTTACATTTTCTCTATACGACATATTTATCATCGCCTACACACTTGCGTGATTAAGATGTGCATAGTCCGGACGGGTAGTAAGATGCGCTGAAAACCAAAATTAGAGAATATATTTAATTAAACACTTTTCTGTACAGGCTATGGCCAATAACAAGCCCTGAGTTGATCAACTGTAGTATTTGAGACCACTGATTACTACTACACTTTGACCAGCTTCAATGGCCATATTGTCTGAGATTACTGGATGACATCTACCTAGATCAGAATCAAATAAGACAGTTTAATTTGAAATTATTCCTCAATAGTTTTCCACTTTATTTCCAAGCAATTGCTCCATTCCTCATCCCTACCTCATTAGTGTAGTTATCATAAGTTATATGCGTTTAGCATGACAAGATAGTAATACGTGTTTATATAAAAAAAACTTTTATATGCGAAACTGTCCCATTCCATTCTTGTCTAGGTAGGTGTAATCTTGTATTTAGTATCAAGCCGTACTTGAGGCGTACTAAGTCTGACTATGAAACTGTCCCAGTCCATTCTTGTCTAGGTAGGTGTAATCTTGTATTTAGTATCAAGCCGTACTTGAGGCGTACTAAGTCTGACTATGAAACTGTCCTATAAGTCATACCAATGCAAGGTAGGCTTACTATCTTTTTAAGGTCAATGAAAGGTTGCCTACTTAGGCACAATCTTACAATGTTACGTTAATCTATTCATTAGAGCTTAACATAATATTAAGTGATAACAGCCACTACTTTTGATTTTACAAATTTTGGTCAGCTCTAATATCCACGTAAAAGTGCTTGTAAAGTTAACGCTAGGTCTGTCTTCCGGTTAGCAAACATAGCGTCCACATTAACGTTAAACACGCCTACATATTGTTTTCAAGGCGATTACTATCAAAGTGAGGTTACATTTATTTATAATATTATGAAATGGGTGATTTATTGTATGATCATGACGACTTTGAAGATGAGTTACACGTTCTATGGAATTCACTACAGTTTTTTGGGGATTAATTTTTTTTTTTTCCCTCCATGCTACACCCTCGGTTTGTTTATCTTCAATCGTTTGATTGTATTCATCTATTAATCAAATCAGCAAAATTCCCTCTTCTTTGCTAAAATTTAAACAACATATATTTTATCAGAAAAATAAATACGATAAAATATATCAGTTAGCCTTATACAGACGTGATATATTTTATTGGACTTGCTTTTATTTTTCATAATAGTCCCATAGAAGTTGTAATGATTTGCTTATATTCTCTATGGTTAAATTAAGCCAATCAAAAGCTTTAAAATAAATCTAGTTCTCCGAGAGAGTTGACAATAAGAACTGGTGGAAGGCACCTATTCGTAGTTGGACTAGCACATAAAAATAGTATTGTGAAACCCAACACCAAGCTTCACCAACGGTTAGACTTTACGAACAGTTAAGTTCGAGGATTTTGACAAGAAATTGTAAGATTGGCCATTAATGGGTTTTATTCTTAAATGGCCTCTCACAAATATGTTTATGTCTTCTTTATAATTCTAACCCATTAGTGTAAATATGCGTACATCTTGGACGTGTATTAAAATGGGGTGCACAGTAAAAATAAATGGTTATATCTGTCCATGTGTACATCTTGACCATGGAGACCTCGCATTACGACATGCTACTGGGATACACAGCTGCGAGGTCGCAGGAAACAATTTTCACGAGCTTACGCCCACAGGGAAATAGATTTATACTTACAAACTAGCCTTGGAATTAAGTGGGGTATCATTGCAAAGTTGCATATTGAATGTACACTCATAACTATAACTATGGTAAGACTGTGGTAGGAATAAATTAATATAAAATACAGATTATTTTATGGTCAACATTGATAGCATTCCACTATTTACAAGAGTTATTCTATAGTTATTGATAGCATATATCAAAAGTGAAAGTTGATGATCGCATTATTTGAAGCAAAGATACGTGAAAGTAGCCTATATCTAGCAACTTTTCTGCCATTTAAAACTTTTCCTATAACAATTATATTGTGCTTAACCTGAGAGGGGCACTTCCTCCTAATTTTTTTTTAAAAGTTGAAGGCCTCTAGATTACTCAACACTGATAAGCTGCTTGGTGAACCTAACAGATAGTCCTCATGTCCATTGATGCAGGTGAAAACACGTAATATTACCTTGCCTTAAAAAAAACCATTTTATCCATCTAGTAATGGCTCCTGTAAATCGTATGTAAAGTATTTCTAAGAGATATATACTATTATTCAACTCAGAGGGAGTACGTTTACTAGCATAGCCTTGGAGCCATTGAATTGCTCAACACATTTTGAAAATCGTCTTCTTTTTTTTGTTCCTCAACTCTTAGGTTGGTCGTCAGAAACCCTCGATTCTTGCCTTCTTCTTGCTTTCTCTTTCATTCCTTGACAGTTTTTACAACCAACGTCTTGCATCACTTGTTTTATGAAGCTTTTTCTCGGTCGACCCCTAGCATTCTTTCCTTAAATAGTCCCTTCTTTGGTGGTATGAAGAAGACCTTGGTGTCTCATTATGTTCCCAAAATAGGTGTCCCTTCTTTTAAACCGTTTCCACCAGAGTTGTTTTTCTTATCCTGCTCTTCTTAGAGCTTCTTCATTAATTCTGTAATCCTTTCACTCCTGTTCTATAATGAACACTCAAACCAGTACACATGCTCTACTTCTGGAAAGTTAGGCAGCTTTGGTTTCGTTCTTGTACTAAATATTGCATAAAAAGGAAGGCGTTAGAAGACCTAAACAAATATTATTTAAAGCGTAATGCTTTATACAGTAGCCTCACGGTTTCTTTGGTGCTGACTGACCGCTGACAGCTTTGAAAAGTTACCAGACCAAATTATGTATCCCTACGCTAAACCATATGGTCTGAAAAAACATGTTTTTAGCAGCTGTCACTTCTGACGGTCAAAATTTCGGTATATACCTAAATGTTGACTGTCAGAAGTCAGCTGTGAGCTGTCAGTCAGCACCAAAGAAGCCATGGAGTTACTCTAGCTCCATGATGTTCCTTAAATGGTTGAGAACTCCATATAAATGTACTTTTGTTTCCATCGCGTCTAGGTACCCGTTCGGGCTACACGCATACATTGTTATGCCAATAGAGCGGAAATGAGCTAAATGAGAGAATTTATTAGCACTTGCGTGGGTGGAGAGGGGAAAGCAATTTAGGTGGAAAAACAAACCTCAATCACCCCGTTTCTAGCAATTCAGTTTATTGTCCAAATAACACGTTGGACTGTATACTTTTGATGGCGGTTAACGCAGTATCGTTTAGGATATTTTTTTCAGTCACTATGTTTTACTCTACCGCTTTGTAAATAGCACATTTTAAACTAATAGAAACCCACTTCCTTTCCTGAATGGTTTAAAACGTCTCTCACGTGTTAGACTATACTTCTGATGACCGGATATCGAGGTTAAAGTCCCGGCCCGGTTTACTGAGTGTTGTTTTTCCTAAATGGTTTCCCCTCCGTCCACGCAAATATGGATTTTTCTATAATGTGCTTCCTTCCTTATCCCTACCTAATTAGAGTAGTTATCACATAGGCGTATGAACTGAATAGCACGCGGTGCTAAAAAAAACACTAATTTCATTTCTTTAGGTTATATTTGTAGAACTTTACTATTTCTTATATTCACGTTTATAATAATCCGTGCTCAGTGTATTAAACCGAGATTCGAACCCCAACTTCCTCGTCATTGGAAATTATTATATCGACGCGTCACAAAATATTATCAAAATCTCAGCCTCAATACCTCTCCTCACGGTTCCTATTTCTGAAGGATAAACACACCTGTGCTACTAGATCAGAATCCACTCTACAGATGTCTATTCCCATACATAGATCTCAAACATATGTTCTTTCTTTTACTGTCCTGGCATCGAAGGCTTGGAACAAACTACAGTAGCCCCATGGCTTCTTTGGTGCTGAGTGACAGCTCACAGCTCACAGCTGACGGTTTTTAAAAGTTACCAGACCAAATTATGTATATCTACGCCCAACTATATGATCTGAAAAAAAACATGTGTTTAGCAGCTGTCACTTCTGACGATCAAAACTTAGGTTTATATACCTAAATGTTGACTGTCAGAAGTCAGCTGTGAGCTGTCAGTCAGCACCAAAGAAGCCATGGGGCTACTGTAGATAACTCTACTCGTCATCTAACATCTAGACTCCCCTTCAAGTGTGCAGTTAAGCAATATTTATCTTGTCTAATAAGCTAAACTGAGATCTTGAAACTACTTGAACTTTAAATGAGTGTATGAATGAGCGTGCGAATGTTTTTCTACTTATTTGAATATGCCTTTACTAAAATTAATTGGTTTTTTAATAAATGTAATAGTGTATGTTGTATTCAACACTGATTAAGGGGAATAGAAGACTAATAACGCCTTAACTTTGCCAGATAAATAAAGGCTATTATTATTATTATTACTATCCGTGAGACTCAGTGATGCGGGTGTTTCTAAATGTTGACTAAAAAAATATATTTCAGGTCTGTTACTAGATAACAAGCCCTCACATCGGGGGGAAATATTATAAAATATATATTAATAAGTACAGTCTAACCCGATTAGGTGGCCGCATGGTCTAACGCGCTACTCTCGTGTTGTACTAGACTGCCAAAGATGTGGATATCGGGGTTCGATCCCATTCGGGTGCAACGAGAGTGGTTTTTTATAAATAGTTTTTCCACTCTCCTTCCATGCTAATGAAGGCGCCTTTTCTCTCAATTAACCGTTCCTAATTCATAAATAATTGATGTAATTAGTACATATAGGTGTATAACCCAAACGGGTAGTAAGACATGTACAGTCTACTACAAATTCATTACATTAATAATTTTCAATAAGGACGTGCATTTTTTGGAAAGTGAACTAAATATCTTAGTCTGGTTTGCCGATGATGGGGTTCAATTCCTGTCTAGGTGATTTTTCCTTAATGATATTCTGCACTCACTCCACGTAAACACGGGTGTATTTATCCTAATTTCTACCTTCTCATTCTTACCATATTGGTGCGATTAAATGCGTATAGTCCGTGCAACAATAGAATACGTAAGGACACTATTAAAAATAACAAGTTCCAGTGGGCAAATAGTTCAAGGCGTCACTCTCATGTTAAACTGGCCCACTGATGAAGGAGAGATAAGGTTCTAATCCTGGTTGGGTCTACTGAGGAAGGCTCTTAGAATAAACCCACATATTAATTTTAGGTCAAAATTGATAACATTTTACTATTTTAATAATGTTACTTTAAAGGTATTAGTAACCTCTATGAAACGTGACAGCTGCAGATCATATTTATTGACATATTAATACGTGATTGCAAATCTAAAAACTCCCTAGTTGTCAGATAAGGTTTTTATAAAATGGAAATCAGACTGTAAACAGTAACGCTATGGTAACTCTCACTTGAGTTGGCTGCGGATTGAACAGTTAGTTATATATGATAGTAAAAAAGTTGTTTTATTTTCGTAACTGATTCAAGGATGTCCAGTAAACTTGTTTCTTATGAGCGGAGCGACCACACCCAGAGAGTGGAGAGGGGAATGAGCTTGGCATGTATACGAGCGTGGGTTCGACACCTGCGCAAAGTACCAGTTAAGAGCGTTAGTTCTTTTTATTTGTTCAAGACTACAGTCCTGGCTGTAACACAAGAACATTTGCACACTAATTAAAATACTGTAGATATATAGTTTAAAGTGAATATCATCTCCGACTTCCGAAGGAACTGCGTGGTTACTCTTGGAGTGGATATAACTATCTCAAGATAGGGATAGGGTGTAATGAGGTGGACTGGATAGAACAAACTCAAGATAGGGATATGGTGTAATGAGGTGGACTGGACATAACTAGCTAAAGATATGGATATGGTGTAATGAGGTGGACTGGACATTACTAGCTCAAGATAGGAATAGGGTGTAATGAGGTGGACTGGATAGAACTAGCTCAAGATAGGAATAGAGTGTAAAGAGGTGGAATGGATATAACTAGCTCAAGATAAGGATAGGTTGAGTACTTTTTTAAATCCAGCAAAGTCTGACGGCATTAGTTAAAAACCGTTGTTTTCTCTCATGAAAGGGGACTGAAATGTAAGGTTTACAGACATAGGCCTACATTAGTAATTTATTATGAAAGTGACTTCCACCTAGGCTCAAATATCACACAAATGTTTCAAATAAAAGGTTCTAAATTTCGCTTAAAAATATAGGATGTTTCCTATTATTGTATATGGGGAACTTTTTATTTTGTTTGAACTTTCTTTACTTAAGACAATGATAATACTGATCCTTTTCTTATAATGGTGCCTTTAGTATTTCCAAATTCCAATTTAAACTCATTAGCCAAACGAGTTTGACACGCTTTAATTAGAGAAAATATGGACAATAATATATGTTTATAACGAAATAAATTAGTTCACCTATATATTTAACAATAAAATTCACTATTGAAATTACATACAACCAACAAATTATTTGAATTCCCTAATCGACATAGCAGCTCCATCCAAGGCGAAGTCCCCTAAGCCATGAACGGCCCAGGTCGAGTCGGTTGTTTTATTTTGGTCTCCAGTCCACGTGGCCGTCACTTTAATGAAAGCCCCTCCTCCGTCTCCTGAAGATGTTCTCGGCCTTGTCTCGCGCCATATATGGTCGGCCGGTAACAGGCTCTCAAGACGGAGATGCACACACACGACCTTGCTGTCCCGACTTCTGGGGCTGGCTTAGAGGAACCCCTTTCTCTCAGTAGTTGTACAACAGGAGCACCACTACACCTGCTGGGGTTGGCTCAGAGGAATATCTCTCTCAGTAGTTGTATTACAGGAGCACCACTACACCTGCT
>CABEEJ010005079.1:8193-54643 GCA_901482245.1 Timema douglasi
ACAGACTTTCTACACAATACAATAGTAATCAATAACGTGTTGCAACAAACCTCTTACAACCTACTAACCCGCCTCGGTGGCGTAGTTGGCTAACGCGCTTGTCGTGTTGAGCTCTACTTCTGAGGACGGGGAGATCGAGGTTCGAATCTCGGTCGGGTGAACTGGGGGTGGTTATTCCTAAATGGTTTTCCACGCAAATGCGGGCTCACTTCCTCTAATTCAACCTTCCTAATTCCTAATCCATTGGAGTAATTAGTACTTAAAGCGTATAACCCAAACGGGTAGTAAGACGCGGTGCTAAATATTATTATTGTTATTATTATTATTACAAGCTACTACTGGTGAGAAGGCAAAAAAAAAAAGAACCAGCTCAGCATAATAAATAAACAACCCTATTTTAAGAGATACGGACTAAACACGCCAGTAAAGCTAGCTTGATCCTATTAATTTAGGCTACAACGGTCTCAGACAATTAACTGTTTGTTCTGGTCATAGATAGACCGGTCAAATATCTAGGGGAAGTTCCAATTCAGGGTTCTA
The DNA here is from genome assembly GCA_901482245.1 of Timema douglasi. Lineage (NCBI taxonomy): Eukaryota > Metazoa > Arthropoda > Insecta > Phasmatodea > Timematidae > Timema > Timema douglasi. Next base: position 8,734 of record CABEEJ010005079.1, read on the forward strand.
GGCCTTAACTTAACTTGACATGGGTTGGCAGGTAACCAATTGGTTTAACCCGGAATGATGAGAAAAACAACCATACAAGGGCGTGAAACAGCTCCTTAAGGGATCCAGAGTAGAACGTCAAAATAAGATGTGAGCCCCGCCAAAAGGGCAGGAACAACCCACCAGTTGAGCACCGCAAACATGTGAACATCGAAACTTAAATACCATATAGTACGCGGGCCATGCCAGATGAGCAGAAACGACCCACAAGTTGAACACCACAACCGGGTGAACAACACGACGTGAGTCACCCAGATCATACTATAAATGTTAATAAATAGCTAACCAGGTATAAACCTCAGGCCTGGAATAACCTGAATAGCCCTTTTCCCGTCTGAAGGTCCTGCTGACTTAAACATAGTCATGCCGGCCAAGGAGTGAGATACACCCCTGACTAAACCGCTGATCTTATGGACCGAGCATAAAAATATGTGATCAAACGATCATCCATGGCATGTACAACATGTACAACATTAATAAACGACAAACCTAATAACACATATGATAATCTAGAGAGTGACAGACACTCTCAACAGGTATGAAAGCTATCCCTACACTCTACATATTGACTCTTGAGTCACCTACTCACTACTAATTTAAAAGTTCAAAATTTATTGAAGTATAATTTCGGTGTATCCAGCCTGTACATCGGCACCATCATCGTGACCACTGGGTTATGAAGTTTCGGCGGCACGGAGACGCGTTGGACGTGAAGAATATTAGTCTGGAACTGTGTGTCATTCCCAGTGAACTGTGGAGTTTTATATTGGCTGAACATGATGCACCATGGGAAAGGAAGGGGGGGAACACCCCCTTTACTTCGAAAACAGCACGTAGGCACCAGCCGCCGACTCCTCTCAGTTGGTAAGATAGCGCGGACGAGTCAAGTCCAGTGTTGAATGGAGCTCGAGAGTAGTTAACTCTTCCGATGGAGTCGTTCTTGTTTAACGATGTTCCCGAGGCGTGGTATGTGGTATAGATATGGATATATATATATATATATATATACATAATTAGAAATCCATATCTATATATTATTTCGAGAAAATATTTTAGGTAGCTGATTCCGGTAGTACGGGCCAGGACTGGTTAGCCCGCTACAACTTTAGTGGATAAGAAATAAAATAAGTGGATGTAGCACCTAAGGGAATTTTCAGGATATCTTCAGAATCAATGTACTTCCTATTAATCGTTTAGAGGCTTCGAAAGATGACATTAGAACACGTCCTTAAGGACCCAATATTTTAAGGTTCAACTACTAGATTACTATAATCAGGACACATAGCAGAACATTTTACTGTCTTCGTTCCCGTCCAGGTTGTGTTTGCCAGGTGTGTTAGATGGTCCGCAGATGGGGGCATAGGGGAAATAAATGATTATTTGAAAGATCTAGAGTACAAAATTAACAGGATATTTCCGCTAAGTCAACAAAACCATGTACTACAGTTAATATTACTTGGGAAAAGCAAATAAGAAGCATAATCTAATAAAAAAATTATATCTTGAATTTCCGGCCTTGAAGATGGGATAAGTGGGTGATCAGAAAATCCATCGAACGCTTATTAAGTGGTCCACCGTTGGGAAAAGTTTGAAAAACCCTGCAGCAGAGTGATCAGTCGATGGAAAAGGGCGAGCGTGAGATAATTTCCTCACAGCGAGTTCCATTAAGTCAATATGGTCATAAGAGATTCCGTCAGGGTGGAGCAACAGGCCACGTGGCAGGCCTGGCAGACGAACTTGTTCAGAATTAGAAAGTAGGTGTGAATAGTAACATGTATATTCAGTCAAATGTCCTCTATTCATTACAATCGCAGTAAATATGTAGTGAACAAACTCACAACCCAATTGGATCCTAGAAAGTGGAGTAGGGGGTGGACCGATAGTGACCGGCCGGAAACTGGGGGCGCTGTAGAAACTCCTTGCTCTGCTTCCCACATGCGTGATATCAGACCAAGTAGCAATATTTACATCAGGGGTATTTCCTGTCATAAAATGCTAGCGGAAATCTGCGTCAAACATATTTACGTTATCGTTAAGTATACGGCACTATCACAGGTTTTTACCCTTGAATTAGTCCAAAGATATTTTGTCTGCTCTTACTCTCTCTCAACGAGATGAATCTGGTGTTGTTTTTTTTTTTAATGTCTGAAGTAATTCCTGCAACTTACTCTACCTAAAGTCGTATCTTCTATCTAATGGGATGACTCTGGTGGCATTGTCGAATGTCTCGTGGAACTTCTGCACCCTATTCTATCCAGAGTCGTATCGTACTCTCAGTGGGATGGCTTTTTTGTGCTTTCACATGCGGATACAAATCGTCACTCATAAAATCAACTACCATCACTCAAAGTAGGGATGCACGTGATGACATGGTTCGATCAAATGGGACATAGCACCAGTTTTAGGGTTGGAAACAGGTGGTACAAACTATATTATTATTACTATCATACCAAACCCATACTTGTCCCCCACTCATCCCTTCCGTAGTGCAAGGTGGTGTGGGAAGCCCTTTGATAAAAACATCTGAGCCCAGACCTTCTCGTAACCCGTTACCACCGATTCAGGTTATATTAACCTAACTCTAGAAGATACATAAAACTTTATCACCGATAGTTAATTTGTCTTTGATCGAAAGGGTAAACTTATTTTCAAAGCGATTGATTTTCACTCGTGTTTTGACTCAAACATAGGAGTGCTAGAAAATTAGGTAGACACTCATCAACTGAACTAATGTGTTGGACTTCAAACGACTTAAAAGTTGAAAGAATGAAATATAAAACTTTAATTAACTTATTTATTGTCACGCATCTATTTACAAATAATATAAAGTATGATTACAACTAGTTACGTGATAGGTACGCACATTAAGTAGCTAAGATAAAAAATACTATTAAAATTCCACAAACGGTTTCTTTTCTTTCACAAAAATTATTCCAACTTAACAAAACTTGTTCAGTGCTACTACACATTATAACAACAAAATAATGAACATAAATGTGTTATTAGTAGTTATGCTGGTAGTAGGCCTAATTGGTTCCCTCTTTGAAGGTGAGTATAATAATTTAGATAATATAATAGAAATGCAAACGGAAATAGTAATTTAAGTTTCGTTAGATTAATCGGAAACAAATCTGCATTTCATTATTTTGCTTTGTTGGACCGAAAAATATTTCAAATTGATCTCACTAGGGAAATAACATATCTACCTTATTTATAAATACCAAAAATATACATCTTAACTACTATCTTGTTATATGATAAATGTTGGAACAGTGGACCCGTGGTCAAAATGTCAAGCTCATTTAGTCTGGGTATACTGTAGAATAAAACTCTAATATATCTTTGTATACTTTCTCAAACTTTCCTTTGGCTAGCAATAATATATATATATATGCCTAAATATATGGTTAAAATATATATAAGAGACTAGACTCGAAATACACCTCGGAATCCCCAGGTTTTTCTTAGAAAGAAACTCTAGCAAACGGACTATATTATTGACATCGCCTGACTCACCTGGATGGGGCCGTGGACCTCCCAGATCTGCCTCCAGCCATATCCGATACAGGTATGATGTGGGTCTAGGTTACAACAATAACAATGGAACAATGGGGAGGACTGGGGGGCTATAAGTAATAGTAATAAATAAAATAAAATAATCGTAGTTGACGAGGCTTGGATTAGAAGTTGGGTTATAATTTAAAATAATAGAATAAAATGTTGACGCAATCACTACCTAACAGAATTATGTGTAGTGAAAAAATCTAAATGTACAGGTGGGAGTTAAAGAAGAAATATAAAATTAATAGTAATCTGATCAAAATATAAATCATTCTTTAGACAAAAATATATGTTAACATGTGAACAAAAAAAACTTGCAATATTATTGAAGACAAAGAGTATGAAATTAATAAGATTCCATAGCTAAAATATATGGTAACAATTCTAAGATTTTTTAAATAGTACATAAAATGAAATATTAACTTTACATGCATTGTAGTCTGTTGAATCCATGATCTGGCTAAAATGTGTATCATCAAACAGGCTCAGAAGAAAAACGTAATAATAATCAATACTAACATTATAAAATATGTCTTGACATTGAATTTAAATGGATAGCCACTTTCTTGAATAAAATCAAAATTGAAATAGATAGGGGTAGTATCTAGTGGTATAAGGAAGTCGATATTGGCAGATGAACAAATCTTATTAAAAAAATTGGACGCATACCTATAACCTGAATAAAGTCCTTGTATTGTTGCAGTCTTGGGGTTCGTAAAAACGTTGTCGCATCAAAAATTCTTCCCTCCATAATTATTGTCGTCCGTAGATTCCTCTTCATTGTGTCGTCTCACGCCGGTAGTATAAACTTTGACAGAAAAACTTGAAATAATAAGAGTTGAAAATACACAATACCATCCTTGACAAAACCTTGGTGCATGGGCCCTCCTTCAAATCTTCTTGGCGCCATCGAGAATTCCTTGCGGGCTTCCAAAACCAGCCCTGCAGTTTGCTTAGTAATGTTAATTTGATAAAATGCAGTAATTTATAAATCGGGCGAAAAAATGAAACAATTAAAAGTAGTAGGATGAATATCGTTAAGTAAGATTGTAGCTGGGTTCGTTTCGTACCAGTCGTTTAATAGAGTGCAGTCCTGTACTAAACGTCAAAGTGATGAGTCTCGATTGTTTCTGAGATAAAATGCACAAACAGCAGTCCTTACTTGCTTTCCCTATTCATCACGGTGCAAAATGCTCGCCATATTTCCGTCTTTCTCACACTTTCCCTCTCTGTCGCTCTCTTGAAGACGAGTCTTCTTGTCTAAAGCCGGTCCCACACTAACGAATGTTCGTGTATCGGGTGACTGTCCGAGTAGTGTGGGAGGTACAAGAACGGTGACTGTCCGAGTAGTGTGGGAGGTACAAGAACGGTGACTGTCCGAGTAGTGTGGGAGGTACAAGAACGGTGACTGTCCGAGTAGTGTGGGAGGTACAAGAATGGTGACTGTCCGAGTAGTGTGGGAGGTACAAGAACGGTGACTGTCCGAGTAGTGTGGGAGGTACAAGAATGGTGACTGTCCGAGTAGTGTGGGAGGTACAAGAACGGTGACTCTCCGAGTAGTGTGGGAGGTACAAGAATGGTGACTGTCCGAGTAGTGTGGGAGGTACAAGAACGGTGACTCTCCGAGTAGTGTGGGAGGTACAAGAATGGTGACTGTCCGAGTAGTGTGGGAGGTACAAGAACGGTGACTCTCCGAGTAGTGTGGGAGGTACAAGAATGGTGACTGTCCGAGTAGTGTGGGAGGTACAAGAACGGTGACTCTCCGAGTAGTGTGGGAGGTACAAGAATGGTGACTGTCCGAGTAGTGTGGGAGGTACAAGAACGGTGACTCTCCGAGTAGTGTGGGAGGTACAAGAATGGTGACTGTCCGAGTAGTGTGGGAGGTACAAGAACGGTGACTCTCCGAGTAGTGTGGGAGGTACAAGAATGGTGACTGTCCGAGTAGTGTGGGAGGTACAAGAACGGTGACTCTCCGAGTAGTGTGGGAGGTACAAGAATGGTGACTGTCCGAGTAGTGTGGGAGGTACAAGAACGGTGACTCTCCGAGTAGTGTGGGAGGTACAAGAATGGTGACTGTCCGAGTAGTGTGGGAGGTACAAGAATGGTGACTGTCCGAGTAGTGTGGGAGGTACAAGAACGGTGAATGACGAATGCTCAGTCGAAAGGTTTCACCTTGGGAGCGGTCTCTTGACACGAATCAAAAGGAAGCGAATGTTCACCACTGGAATCTCGACGAACATTCGAAATGCTACCAAACCATACTTCAATTGTTTGTGTCGTTAACATTAAATACTAGTTTTATTTACTAAGCTGATAATGGTATTATATTCTGAATATTAAAAATGACACCTGGACATGGGAATCGAACCCGGGACCTTTGGCTTAGTACGCTTATTCTCTAACCACTGAACTATCTAGGAATCGTTCCATACTCAAGGTCATTCTTCACTCATATTTTAAGGCAGAGTCTATGATGGACGTGCGGAAATCGTCGGCTACAATTGTGTGATTTATTAATATCACGAGCTATCGGATAACGCCGCCACGGCACGGGACGATTCCTAGTGTCTCGGGTTTGATTCTATGTCCAGGTGTAATTTTTCAATTTTCAGAGTATTATATCTAGATGCGAGTACATCCTCACTAAAACAAATATAATAGCTTTGGCGGTTTGAATCTGATAATGGTTTTGCTAACACCAAATAGCTATGCCGGCTTTTATTTGCTTTGATCCTTAGATTGTCATACATTGCCTTACCCTTGTTGAAAGATACCATCCACCGCCCTCTTTTTCTTCTAGGTTTTCTGGACTTACCACGCTGCAATAACAATACACTCGATAGTATATTAAATGCAGCAACAGCAGTGATGTAATCATTTACGTGGTTCGTTGTGCATTGGCAGCCGACTGCCACCGAAATGAATGAGCTGGTCAAATATTCGGGGTAGACATTCGCGAGAAGTGTATAAGGTCCACAGAAGGCGAAAATTTGTAGGTTATGACAGAATTGAGTGACGAATTTAGGCGAACACTCGGGCGAAAATTCGGTCGAAAGCCGAAACATAAGTCTGCTTTCGCGAATAGTGTGGGACCGGCTTAACATATGCGCAGTGATTCTACGCATCCCAAATTAAGTAGGTTGATAACAAATCAATTGATTGAAGTTATTTTACTTCAACTGGTCATTTCACTAATAAAATACATAGAGATGGGTAAGTTTTAAATCTCTTGAAGTGTAAGAGTTATTGTAATAATATTTCAAATGTAGTTCTACTGAGTGCAATGTTTACAAAAAGAAATAATCATCTACAGTTAAATACAATGCACTATTAATATTTATTTCTTAGATTTGTCTGCTAGGATCAGTAAATGTCAACATCCTAACAGTTTTACCAGCAAAAATCAATTCCTATGCAATTAAATTGTTCAAAATCATTATAATTGCTCAGTTAATTAAAATTCTTACATCTTAAAGGGTTTTTCTTCAAATGTTTCCACGATCCTTTAACACTAATGCTGGCACGGCTCTAAAAATTATATCTTCCTCCTCCCTAACCCCTCAGCGTAATTAATGCACGTGCACAGTCCAAACGGGTACCAAGATATTGTTGCAACAAATGTTTGCAATAGAGAATATCAGAGACTGTTATATTTGTAAGATCCCCTGTTCATTAATTTTTTAGATTAGACCTGCGTTTCAGTAGACCCTATGTGGAGACTACACCGGTGACGATATGTAAATACTGTACTTGCTTATGGTATTCGGAGTTTGAGAGCTCATTGCTGCACTTTCAAAAGTACGCCACCTATCTTCACTTTTAGCTAATTCTATCCAGTCCACCTAATTACACCCTATCCCCTAACTTGAGCTAGTTCTATCCAGTCCACCTCATCTCACCCTATTCCTAACTTGAGCTAGTTCTATCCAGTCCACCTCATCTCACCCTATTCCTATCTCTAACTAGTTCTATCCAGTCCACCTCATCTCACCCTATTCCTATCTCTAACTAGTTCTATCCAGTCCACCTCATCTCACCCTATTCCTATCTCTAACTAGTTCTATCCAGTCCACCTCATCTCACCCTATTCCTATATCTAACTAGTTCTATCCAGTCCACCTCATCTCACCCTATTCCTATCTCTAACTAGTTCTATCCAGTCCATCTCATCTCAACCTATTCATATCTCTAACTAGTTCTATCCAGTCCACCTCATCTCAACCTATTCATATCTCTAACTAGTTCTATCCAGTCCACCTCATCTCAACCTATTCCTATCTTGAGCTAGTTCTATCCAGTCCACCTCATCTCACCCTATTTCTATCTTGAGCTAGTTATATCCAGTCCACCTCATCTCAACCTATTCCTATCTCTAACTAGTTCTATCCAGTCCACCTCATTACACCTTATCTCTTCCGGATCCATTCTAATGCTATCCTCCCTTCTGCGTCTAGGTCTTCCCAATGGTATTTTCCTATTGAGTTTGCCAGTCAATACTCTGAACAAGGTTTAGTTCTAGACTCTCCCATTCACGTAGCATGCCCTGTCCACCGTAATCTACGAGATTTGACTACTCTAATAGTTTCTTGTGATGGGAACAGGCTATGTAACTCACCATTATGTGACCTCTTCAGCTCCTCAGTAACCGAATCCCTGTTTGTACCAAATATCTTGCTAAACACCTTGGTATCAAACATCCTAAATGCTTTTTCGTCATTTAAGGTAAGAGACTATGTTTCATACCCATAGGGAACAGCCGGTAAAATAGTTTTGTGTATACTGAATTTTAGATTTCTAGAAAGCAGGTGAGATGTCAACAACTTAGTGACAGATTAGTAGCATGCATTTCCATACTGTATTCTTTTCCTAGTTTCCAATCGAATATCGTTATTGTTCCTAAATATTTAAAACCATTAAACCTCCCAAATGATCTGTTGCTTGAAGTAGTCTCTAAATAGTTGTCCTCAATCTGTGTTCTCTGTGTATTTTCTTACTAGATTTTAATAAAATGTCCGCATTTCTTGCCTATTGCCACACCTTCCTTACTATTTCCCAACAAAGCTACATTATCTGCGTATCCTAAAAGCTACATTGTACCATTTAATGTCAACATACCTACAGTTGTATGACATTGAATATAGTGCTAAATATTATTTCTCATGTCCTTGAATCCACTCTATAATTTAAGGAACTTCTAATTGACTTACGTTAATGTCAATTAGTGAGTGAATCAGTACGGTACTGGTAAGTCTTCAGGTAATTCTAGAAATAATAGACACAAATAATGTATCAACTAGCAAATACCAGAAGAATGATTCCAAATCTATAGTTAGGAAATAGTAATAATTTTAAAATATATCTTTAATAAAATTAATTCTTCACATCGCTTTTAAAAATAGCTATTGAAAGCATGATACAAATTGTCAGCCAAAGTATAATTTGAATCAGTAACGACAGGTGTAAATATGAAGTAGGTGAGTAAAGCTCACGTTCTGCCCTCATCACTTCGAGAAGAATGTGCTGGGAGCTTTCACATAAGATATAAAGCAGTGGTATCCAGCCATTTTGGTTCGTGTACCCCCAGATAAAATTATTCTTAAACTTTGTACCCCCACAGTTGTTGGTTCATAATGCAAGTTAAATATATTCCGTAATCTACATCTAGGAGAGAAATAGAGAGAATAATTAGATTCTCAGTTAGCATGTCTTTACATAGTAATATATCAATTTTAAATACCCCCTAAGATGTAATCGCGTACCTACATGGGTACGCATACCCCAGGTTGAATACCACTTATATAAATAGTTTAAGACCCCATTTCACGACACGATGAACTCAAAGTTGAAGGCTATGAAGAAAAAAAACCATCTCAGGGGGTGGAGTCTAAATTCTGTAAACTGCTAGTGAAGGAGTAAAAGCTGTTTAAATTCCGTTCACGATAGGTTTTTACCTGGATGAAGTTCTAAAATCATATGTTTAGGTTTTGGGTTGCCAACACTTGTAAAATATCACAGTTTTGTTATAAATGTAAAGATCTTTAGTTACCTGTTATATATTACATTTAAAATAACGTAAACATAAGTTTTCTCATACTATTTAATTTTTTTAAATAATTTCTTTTCATCCAACTCGAAACAATATTTTAAACATAATTAAAAGTATGTATTCCTTGTTTTGGAACATTATTGATTTTGTGTAATATAGTGCACCTTTTAATACAGGCATCGTATTTACTTGGAAAAGAGAAACTTCTTGCCATTTTTTTACATACAATAAATGATTTTATGATTATTTTTATCTTATTTTGAAATATTTAACTGAATAAAATATGTTCATCAACTGCATGTCTGTATTATTGAAAAAAAACTTGTTTACCGTCATGTTCAACCACATGGTTTAAATTCGTCAGTCGCCATTTTGAAGCTACGTTCGTTAGATGTTTTTGTGAAAGTGGTGTGAATATTTTTTTAAGTGGAATAAAACGATAAATAAACTTTGTGTCCGTCTTCAAATAAATATATAAATAATATTGGCCTAAATTACTGTGGTTAACTATCACATTAATATATATACTATCTGTTTTCATTACAGTCATCCAAAGTGATAGATGTCAGTAGCTAGTATGACCTTACGCCTCAACTGACCCCGTCGCTGATTGGCCGAAACTGGTCACGTGATCCCGCCTCCTCGCTCTCTGATTAGCTGCTATAAATAGCCCCTCCTTCCTCCTGGCTATGTCCTCCCCTCTTCCCCCTACCACCCCTCTGGCCAACCAACCCAGGACATGTTGGTTCTTGATGATTAATTATTAATGATTGTTAATTAATTATTGTTAATTGATTATTGTTAATTAATTAAATTGGTAGGATAGAGGTGTTGGAGTTTTAGGTCGTTGTTTATTTATTGTGGCATGCGAGCATCAGTAGGCACGCGCGGTACTGTTTTAGAAACATTTCTACCTACTGTCAGCGGCCGTCTGAGGGTCAAGCTTATTATTACAAGCTCTCCACCCCCCTTCACTTCCCTCTTCTGACTGGCGGTCATGAACACTGGAATTCTCCCTCCCCCCAGAGCCGGGGTTGATCATCCTGGGGGTAATGAACCGGGCAATAACCTCTACACATCGAGGAGTCGTTGCCTTGACAGGAATAGACAACAGCCGCATTAAGGCAGCTCCTGAAAGTACAGTAACCTTTCACTTCAGCTCTTTCAGCTGTGGAAAGTGGCAGCAACACCAGCTGGGGGTCACATGAGATTAAAACATGAGATTCTTATTTATTATGAAAAAAACTTCCCCATAGATTTTTCCTGTTAAAATCAAGTAAACTACGCGTGAGTTTATAATATAATCATAATATCTAGCACCGCATCTTACTACCCGTTCAAGAATAAGCATTTTTATAATAATTACGCTAATAGGTTGGGGAGGAGGAGGAAAATTGAATGTATAGGAAATGTACCTTCATCTGCGTGGAGGGAGGGGCGGGAAACCCTGTAAATATGTGGATATCCCTGTCACGAGTGGGAAAAAAGTCCATGTGGTACCCGCGTTTGCTAGACAGACCATGGAATATTTACGCGCGCACACACACACGCACTCACATCCACACACACACACCCTGTTCGTCGCCATGAGGGGGTTAGAATCGTGAGAATGACCACATGGTTTAAGGCGCTACTCTCACAATAGACTAGACTGCTAAAGATGGGAGGAAAAGTACTCAAAACACAAAGAGCGGAAGTATTCGGAGATGTCTGCTAAAAGTAGACCCAGACCTTCCTGCAACTATTAGCAAAACCTGTTTCTAAAATGGAAACTCAATCGTAATTACCTATAGCACAAGAGCTGGCAATCGTACAATGCAAGAGTGGAATAAGTGACAATTTGTGAGTTTATGACCGCAAGGTGATCTGGTGGTCTAGGGGGTAGTGTGTCAGACTTCAGTGCTAGGGCTCCGGGGTTCAATCCTAAGTGCCGACCCCCTTTCAATGTCAGTTAGTAGTTCCAACTCAACATTGGTTATCTTTAAAAATGTCTCCCGTGCTAGTCCAGGGTTTGTGCAAAAAATTAGACAGTCTGATTTATAATACTTAAAACACAAAGAGTGTCATACTTCAGTGCTAAGGGGTCCTTGGTTCAATCTTCAGTGCCGACCCCCTATTCAATGGCAGTTAGTAGTTCCAACTCAACATTGGTCATCTTTAAAAGGTATCCCGTGCTAGTCCAGGGCTTGTGCAAAAAAAATGTAGACAGTCTAATTTATAATACTCAAAACACAAAGAGCGGAAGTATTCTAAGCCGTCTGCTAAAAGTAGAACATCTCTTAAAACATAAATTTTGATAATCTTCCATAGTGTTCATTTCAAACTGACGAATAGAAAAATGTACCTTCATCTGCGTGGAGGGAAGGTAGGTTTGGGCGCCACCTGTTTGCACCACCATTTGCTAAACCATGCTTGTTCATTCTGTGCGTGACCACTTGTGCACCATCATTTGCTATTCATTCAACGCCAAAAAGTACCCCACAGTTGCCTGAAGAGAGCATCGAGCAGACACCTCCGTTCACGTCGTTAGCTAGAAGGTGTCTAATAGATAACGGTACTTACACAGACCTGATAGAGTTTGCGCATGCGCAGAGACCATTATGGTATTTAGGTCATTACAGATGGCAAACCCTTTGAGATGTCTATAAATAGGGCACATATCATCACAATCGGTCATTAAAATTTGTAATTGACAACAGTGATCATCAAGATGAATTTTGACGCGCTAGAAAATTGGATAAATTCAGGTATGTTTTTAAAATCGTTTTGTATATTTTAATGGTTTTTTTTTGCTTAATACATCTGTGGCGTACAATCGTGTTCTTTTTTTTGTTAGTTGACGACCAATGGTTGCCGGGGGTGTACAACCTGTGAGTCCCAGTTGCTGAACTTTACCGAAAACGGGATTTGCGTTGCGGATGGCGATTGGTCTATGGGTAATTAAATAGTCTACAAAAATATATATATAATTTAAAGACTTGTCTGTGCTTTTTTTACCCATGAATTCTAATTAATATGTATTTATTTTAATTTCAGACTATTGGGATTCACATGGACTGGATGAAGGACTGACTACCAACGTCGCGACGTCCATGCCTGAGGCAAACCCTGTGGTCGGTACTCAGCACTGCGTCGTCGCAGGGCCCCTGCCGGACACGGCTACCCCCACAACAGCCCTTGGTTACCCCTCGACGGCACCCCTCTGGCCTGAGTCCCTCTAAGGTGGAGGAAATTCGCCCCTAGCTATTTGGAGTGATTTGGACACGATCGACCGGCTGATATGTATGTACTGTCTACAAGTAACCATACTATAGCCACTAGTTTGAAAATAGCCTTTATGTGTAGCTCTCTTTCTCTCTCTCTCGCAAACAACCGTTATATCGTCACTAGCTCGAAAACTCTTGGCAGCTGCGAATTTCAAGGAACTTCTACTAGTTCGTTTAGTGTATAAGAGAAGGCGCTTGTTTGCAGTTTAGAGCCGGGAAACCATATTGCTGCTTTAAACTGTTATTAAAAAAATCCTGCATAATTTAACCCCCATACGTCTTAGTACTTGTACGATTTATACGCTTAAAATACCATAATGAGCCAGTGAGGGAGTCCCTGGTTCAATTCCCTGGCATAAGCGAAATTACTGGTTTAGTCTTTAAAATAACTACCTTTTCAGCTATTTTGTTCATGTTCCAATAAAGGATTTAAAGGGTCCTGGGTTCAAAGACAGAAAATTATAAGTGTCGTTTTACAAAATGGTCAATAAACTATTCAAGCAGAACTTTAGTGTCTGTATAGTAAACTATTGGTCCAGGGTTCATTTCCTGTACAAAGGCAGAAAATTATAATCGCCACTTTAGACATTTATTAAATTCACCTTTAACCAAGAATAAACAAAAGTCTGTACACTTTCATTTATGATGTGTGTGTATTGTAAACACATCCATTGGAATAGTACCCAATTTAAAAATAAATATTATAGATTCCTTCATCAGCCTCGAGCATGTTGGGTTTTTCCATTCTCCCTCCTTGCAAAATTCTGGTGCACTTCGTATAATTCTGGCTTACAGTTTAAGTGACTAATTTGCTTTGTGTAAATGTTATTTATTATGCAGACAAAATATAGTTTCACACACTAAAATTTTATTTAATAAAACAGTTGTTTCTAAAATAATTCACCCCGCGGTGTGGTTGGCTACAGCGGTTGTTTCGTGTAGAGCCAGACGGTTGCGGACTGAAGAGTTTGAGGTTCAAATCTTACCAGTGTAAACTAGGGCCGTTATTTTTTCACTCTCCCTCCACACAAATGCTGGCTCACTTCTGTGAATGTTGGTTTCAGCTAAAGCAATTATGTTTAGGAAAAATGTGACATATTATATTAATACAAAAAGTTCTATACATTTTAAAGAGACGAGTTTGAAGTTCAAATCTTACCAGTGTAAACTAGGGGCGGTTTTTTTACTCTCCCTCCTCTCAAATGCTGGCTCACTTCTGTGAATGCTGGTTTAAGCTAAAGCAATTATGTTTAGGGAAAAAATGTAAAATATTATATTAAAGAGAGAGAGAAAATACTCGCATGTTTGTAACAGTGTTTACTTTGACATGTGTTATAGTTGAATTGGAGACCGGAAATGGAGGGACGGTCCTCCCACCACCGCTGGCTATTAGTACCCCTCACCACAGTGCAGAAGCACTGTCACCGAGCCTGGGAGACGGTGCTCGAGCCCCGGTGGCGGTGAGAGAGACGGGTATCGTGAAGCCAGCTACAGCAGGACCATCTTCGGCCCCTCAACCGGGAATTAATGGACCAGTAAATCAGTTAGGTGGGGCATTGTCAAATGGCGTCCTTCTCCGTATCGTAGAAGAGAGGATTAAACAATTGAGGCGTTTCTTTTATAATGGTAGAGAAATTACCGTACATCTTGGTGCTCCAGCAAGCGATCGTGACGCATTAAGCTGGCTTGAAGAACAAATTACTAATTTGCTCCATCGGCTGCAGAACCATGGCGTTAGCGCCGATGACCACGTCGGCTTACTTTTGAGTAGCACTAACTCTACGTTGAGCCATGTGTACGTCTCATTTAGACGAGCAGATCAGTTAGACGCTAGAACAGTGCTTGTAACGTAAGTCAGGTGTTGCAGAGTAATAGTTTGTTTTTGAGTACGGTACCACTGTACGTTAAACTCAGCCATTTTAAGGAGCCTCGCGGGAGGGGTAATCATAAATGTGATAAACTTGCTCCCGCTAGCACATATAGCCGTAATAACAAAGGAATCATCACGATTCAAAATGACGACACATTTTGCCTTGCCCGTGCCTTGGTTGTTGCCAAAGCTATATGTGATAATAAAAGAGAGCCAGGATACATGGATGTGAACACCTTTAATCAAATCAAAGGGGGTCGTAATATTCAAAAATACAAAGCAGAAGATTTATGCCGTGATGCCCGTGTGTATCTTTTGAAGGGTGGTGGACTCACTGAACTGAAACCATTTCAAACATACCTCTCCGAATACAAAATCACGGTGTTCCAGGAACGAAGGGCGAGACAGGTCCTATATGAAGGGCCTACTCCATCCGAACATTCCTTTAAGGGCTACCTTGATTTGTATTTTCATGACGGCAAGCAAAACCATTTGATGTCATAGCATCCTTGACAGCCGCATTTAAGTGCGGGTACTTTTTCTGCTAGTGCCGTGTGCCATTCCGTAATAAGAATGCGCACAAGTTCAAGTCCGCGTGCAAAAAGTGCTACGCAAAAACGGTTTGTAGCGGAGGCCGATCTGTAGTCTGTAAAGACTGTGGGCGTTGGTTCACAAACCTGACATGTTTTGATAACCATAAACGTCCCGGTTTTTGCAGAGGTCACAGGTCGGTCTGTGATGTCAAAAAGGTTTGCGAAGTATGCGGCCAATTTTTCAGTTTGGAAAAATCCAATTATTCACATAGGAGCAATTTCATTTCATTCAATTTCATGTTTGTATTCTATGATTTTGAATGCAGACAAGAAACGCTTCTTCAAGGTGTGGCCGGCACGTACTTGCACGAACCTAACCCATGTGTCGTGTAGGCGTGTTGAAAGGCCTGTGTTCATATAGATGCAAATGCTCATAATTGCACCGACTGTGGGAGCGATAGGACTCACATATTCAATGGTGATACAACAATGACCCAATTTTTTGAATTTATAGAACAAATTAAAGCTTCAAAATGTAATTATATCACCCTCCTCGGCCATAATGCATAATCTTATGATGGAGATTTTATTTTAAAATATATGATGGAGGTAAAAAAATGGACTCCAAAACATATAATGAACGGTGGGAAAATCATGTCCATGCGTTACGGTCCGCTCCACTTTATTGACTCGCTGAACTTTCTCCCGATGTCGTTGTCCAAATTGCCCAAAACGTTTGGCTTGGACGAGTCTTTGGCCAAGGGACATTTCCCCCATTTTTTCAACAAAAACGAAAACGCGGGGTATAGGGGTCCCTTGCCGCCAAAGGAGGACTACGGCATCGGCGAGATGTCAGTTGAGGGAAAGGAGCACTTTGAGAAGTGGTATGACGTGTTGGTCATAGAAAATTATGTCTTTGATTTTAAACGCGAGATGGAACTGTATTGTGTGAAAGATGTAGAGATCCTACGGAAGGCCTGCCTGGAGTTTAGAGAGATGCTCATGCAGAAAGCAAAGGTTGATCCTTTCAGAGAGGCGTGTACGATAGCTGGAGCGGCCATGTTGGTTTACTACCGAAGTCATCTTAAGGAGAATACTATCGGTATTATCACTAATAGTGGATATTGGTGCGCAGACCAACAGTCACACATCGCTGTTCAATGGCTCTGCTGGGAGGCCCATCAACGCGGTGTCTCTATTCTTCATTCTGGTAACGGCCGCGAGGAATATGTGTTAGGGCGACGTGTAGACGGTATTGTTAAAGCTGAAGATACCACCACCGTCTTTCAGTTCTGGGGCTTTTATTGGCACGGGTGCCCTCTCTGTTACCTTGATAGGACCACCCCTATCAAAAATAGTCCCCACGAGACTATGGAGACGCGTTATGAAGCGACCATGGTTTGTTTGGAAAATTTTAAGAATGCCGGCTACACGGTCGTAGAGATGTGAGAGTGTATGTTTAATGCGATGAAACGCACAGACAAGGATTTGCAGCAATTTTTACTTCAGCACGAGGTGTATACTAGGGAGCCTCTCAGCCCCAAGGATGCATTCTTTGGCGGGCGTACAAATTGTATCAAGCTCTTCCACGAAGCAGACCTTTCTTGTGGAGAGAAGATCAAGTACTTGGAAAGATCAAGTACTTGGATGTGTGTTCATTGTATCCATATGTTTGCAAGTACAAAAAATACCCCGTCGGCCACCCCAAAATTCACTTAGAACCAAATTGTCCGTCTATAGATCAAGTAGAAGGCATAGCCAAAGTTACAGTGACGCCTCCACGGGAGTTATTCATTCCCGTATTGCCTACATGGATGCACGACAAACTAATGTTCATCTTGTGCAGGAAATGAGGAGAGGAGAAAAACCACGGCGCCTGTCGGCACAACGACAAAAAAGATCGCTGGTTGACAGGTGTCTGGGTGATTGACGAGATCCGGAAAGCCGTTGAGAAAGGCTACACCGTTAAAGCAGTACACGAAGTGTGGGAGTACAATGTATCTGTTTACGACCGTCAGACACGTTCTGGCGGGTTGTTTCACGGGTACATTGATATTTTTTTGAAAATTAAACAAGAAGCCAGCTGATGGCCAGAGTGGTGTACCTCACAAGAGGAAAAAGTTAGCGTATATTCAAAATTATGAGGAAAGGGGAGGGGTAAAACTCGATTTCGGCTCTGTTTATAAAAACCCTGGTCTCCGCACTCTGGCTAAACTCTTTTTAAGTTCACTATGGGGAAAGTTTGGGCAAAGACCCGATTTACCACACGTAGCCGTTGATAACGACTATCAGTGAATCCACAAGTACCTGACGGATCCGTACATCACCGTGGACAGCGTCATTGATGTAAATGATGAGGTTATGTTCCTCAATTTCAAGTATGCGCGTGACGCGTTGCTCCGTAACCCTAACACGAGTGTGGCGGTGGCATGCTACACGACTGATATGACTAGGTTGCACTTATACAGCATCCTTGAACAATTGGGGGACCATGTTTTGTATCATGATACAGATAGAGTTCTATTCACCGAACGCTCCGGCGATTGGAGTCCACCGACCGGAGACTTTTTAGGTGACCTTTTATTTGCCAGTACAATCCTACGTCTACCTGATTTTTTTTCTAGTCAATTATTCGTTTGTATATACTTTTATTCTAGTCAATCATAATAAACAGCTTGTATATATATATATATATATATTTATTTTTATTTCTAATCAAATATAACAAAGTGTTTGTATATATTTTTTTAATTTTAAATCTATTCAAATATATATAAAAAATTGTTTATATTTAATTTAATTTGATTTAAAATTGAAAACCGTCTCTATGTATATATCATATTTAGTACCAAAGCCACTATTTCCCATGTATTGTAAATATTCACAGTATTTTTTTCACTGTGTGTAAATAAATATTGTAAAAAAAGTTATGTTTGTGCTTATATATATATATGTATATATATATTGTATATATATTGTAAATATTTACAGTATACTTTTCACTGTGTATATACTTTTTAATGCTTGTAAATAAATATTGTAAAAATTGTCACGTTTGTGTTTTAACGTCTACACCCTCCTATCCTATAAATACAAGCTCCATATAGCTTATAAGCTCAGTCTCAAACATTATGGACAAGTTGAAACATCCATTTTCAGCCATCATAAGCGGCCCTTCCGGCTGTGGAAAGTCACATTTCGTAGCAGACTTTATCCGTCACTTGGACACAATGTGTGACGTTAAATTTGATCAAATCACCTGGTATTATGCTTTATGGTAACCAGGATTCGAACAAGACGGGGTAAGTCCCCGCGTCATATTCTGTAAGGGTTTGCCGGAAATTGATGATATCTGTAATTACTCTCCACAGCTAATTATCCTGGATGACCTGATGCGTGAAACCAAAGAAGTGGTCCTCGATCTTTTCACCAAAGGATGTCACCATCAAAATATTAGCGTCATGTACCTTACACAATATATATTTTACCAGGGCAAAGGCCAAAGAGACATTTCCTTAAACGCCCATTATATCGTTCTTTAAAAAAAACTGGGATAAAGCTCAGATTCAACACTTTGCGCGTCAAGTGTGTCCTGAAAATCCCCGTGTTTTGCAAGAGGCTTACACTGATGCTACAAGTATTCCTCACGGCTATATATGGTTAGATATCAAACAAAGTACACCAGAATGGTTCAGATATAGGACCTACAAAAATGTCGGGTGCTGTGTGTACCTACCACGCAAAAGCTATAAAAACACCGACACTTCCCGCTTACAGATCATTTCATAACCATGAGTCCCAAAGTGCTGAAGACAGGCCGCTCTGCTTCGTGCGATGTATCGCATGAACCCTCAACAACGTGACGCCTTGATGAAAATGGCCGACAAGAAACTGGTTGACTTTGTTTGCGAGTGTGCCTACAAGACTTTAAAAGGGCGGGTACCGCTGAAAAATGCGCAGAAGACAAATTTACGTGCTCACAAGCTGGTCAAACGAGGAGAGTGCTGGAAAAAGAAGATACGGCTACTCGTTGAGAAAGGAGGAGCGTTCTTGCCCTTACTTTTAGCCCCTTTAATCAGCGGTGTCCTCGGTTCCTTATTCAACAAGTAAATAATGGAACACACGAAAAAAGATGATATTGGTGTCCCCGGAAACATTACACCGTTACGAGCAACACCACCAACAAGTTTCTTCGGCAACAAATCTAGTGGTCTCCGAGTTGGACAAGGAAATGGAAAAAATCCTCGCTTCAAAACTTGACGACAATTCTAAATGGACTTTATACCAACAAGTGCTACAGCGTTATCTACACTTTAGTGAACACCTTCCGCCACCTGAAAATACCACCACCACCCCTGAAGTGCCTGTACTTTCCATGCCAGCTGTACTTAATACTGTACCAGCACAGGCAAGTAAAAAAGCTGAACATTTACTAGAACATATCATTTCCCGAGGTGGCATCTCTTTGGACTCAAACGGAGAAGTGTTTATTCAAGATACGCCTATTCGTGGATCAAATATTGTGGATTTAGTCAACGATCTAGTCAGAGCAAGAAGACACAGCGAACCGTCAGGGTGGCGAGAGTTTCTCACGGCGCTGCAAAAAATAAACGTTCCGAAAGAATTTATTGTAAATCCGAAACGTTTGGCACCCATTAAGAGATCCAACGCCCGTACCACAACCACTTACACCGTCGCAACGTCCTAAGAAGAAGAAACTGAAGAGGGTAAATGAAAACAGGTGGCTGCCGTTCAGAGCTTAATGGACGTTCTAGCCTACATCTACTATGACCCTTCTCATCCTGCGGGGTTTGCAGGGGTGGCGTCGCTCATAAAGGCGTCCAAGAAAGATCCCGAAAAAGTACTAGAATGGCTTCGTACGCAGGACGCTTATACCCTACACAAACCTGTGGTAAAAAGGTTTCCATGCAACAAGTACGTGGTGTCAAACATTGACGGTCTCTGGAGAGCCGATCTCAACGATATGCGAAGTCTCAGAAAATACAACGACGGTGCAGTGTACTTGCTCACCGTCATCTACGTGTTTAGCAAGATGGCCTGGGCGAGGACGCTTCCATCCAAGACGGGGAGCGTCGTGAGAGACGCCTTTCGTGACATTTTCAAGACAAAGCGGCCGTAAACCTCTAAGTATACAGACGGGCAAGGGGACAGAGTTCTTGGCACGTCTAGTCCGGAAATTTCTCACGCAAAAGGCGTGCATTACTACACCACTCATAATCCGGACGTGAAGGCAATCATCGTGGAACAATTCAATATAACCCTTAAAGGACACATGTGGCGCTACTTTACCAAAAATAACACGTATAGGTATGTGGACGTCCTCCAAGATCTAGTTGACGCTTACAATGGTGCCAAACATTCCAGTATCAAGATGGTGCCAGCCGACGTTTCGGAAACTAATGTGCTTCAAGTCAGAGATATTCTTTACGGCAAAATTCGTCCATACTTGAGGCCTAAAATAAAAGTCGGTGACACGGTGAGTATTAGCAAATCCAAAATGCTGTTTGAAAAGGGCAACTAAAGCAATTGGAGCGAAGAGATTTTCAAAGTCAGCAGCGTCGTGTTGCGACAACCTATCGTCTACAGACTCACCGATATTGACGGCGAAGAAGTGGAGGGGACGTTTTACGAACCTGAATTGCAACGCGTACGTCTCCCTGAAAACTTTTAAAGTTGATAAAATACTACTTGTCAAAGATAATGGTGCCAGAAAGAAAGTGTACGTGCAGTGTAAAGATTACCCAGCCAAGTTTAATTCCTGAATTCTTGCCAGTTACTTTAGAGTACTACCATGACGGACTAATTTTACATCACTTTGCCAAGCGACAGCTCTATGGGATATTTCCCGAAAAATACCCTCCCAAATTTCACCACGCAACTTTTTTTCAGTCTTACACTTAACGGCAGGTGGGAAGTCGCTCTGGGTGAATTTCAATATCCGTGTTCTTTCACCACCATACCCGAGGGTCAAAATATTGTATGGTACAACTGGGTGGGCGCTAACGGTGTGGTACAAATATTCAAGGATCATATCCCTGCTGGAAACTACAGCACTATCCATGAATTGATCAAAGCTTTAAACGAAGTAGAAGCTGTTAAAGGGGATTCCGGAGTTGTATTCAAGTACACAAACCCCAACAAAAAGGTGGAAGTTATCTCTTCTTCACCAAATATATAGCTGCTGACTCTATCAAACCAGCTAAGTCTACAGCTCGGTTTCGATCCTCAGACTAATCTGATCAAAGTACTAAAGTCACCGTATGCAGCCAACATTCTACTAGGCTTGCCCTCGCAAATGTACATCCACCCAGATATCGTCAAGCTCAGCCTGTGGGTGACATTGTGGCACCGCTGTTACGTATCGTTGGTTTCAACAATGTAAACTATCTCTACGGCATACATAAGACAGTTAGCTATGTCCCGTTTCACTACATTCCCGTGCCTAGAAGATAAATTTAAAGCTTGGAAATCAATATAAGAACCGACACGGGTGAACCTGTACCATTCGAGTTTGTAAAAGTGTGCGTGAAACTTCATTTTTGACGCTGCTCAACATGAAATTTCCCTACCAAAGATACTACGTCAACCAGGCTGGAACAGGAATATCTTCGATCTACCACTGTGTTCCCTATCAACGAGGGCATGGGATAGGAAGTTTATTCAGTGGGCTTTTCAAAAGTGCCGTACCGTTGCTGAGAAGCGGCGCTAAAGCCATCGGAAAACGGGCGCTTCATACGGGTATCCATGTGCTCTCTGACGTTGCCAATCAAGGGCGTCCTTTCAAAGAGGCCCTACGGCATCGTGTTGGCGAGGCTGGAACAAAACTGAAACGCAAGGCTGAACAGAAGATCAACACACTGATGACTGGCTCAGGCTATAAAGGTCGGTCGTAAGAAGCAACGACGTCAGTCTTCTGTCGTCGCCCGACGTAAAAAGGTCAAGAAAGAAGCTAATATATTTTCAGTTAAAATTTCGTTTCTACACTCCCAGTCCTGCGAATGTGCGAGCTGTGAACTCGATTTCTTTTCCGTGCCACCCACTCAAACCAGTCTTGAAAGTGGGCAATGGCTCCAGTACAAACCTGTCCCTTCCCTCACCGATGATTCGCCCATAGAATTTACCATTACAGGACAAGGCGAGTTTTATATCGATCTTTCCCAGACTAAGCTCTATCTCAGGGTGGCCATCTTGAAACCCGACGGTGGTGCTTTCACAGAGGTGGATCAGATCGCTCCCGTCAACAATTGGTTGCATTCGCTATTCACACAGGTGGATGTGATTTAAACCAAAAACTAATCTCACCGCCCAGCAACACGTATGCCTATAGAGCTTACATTGAGACGCTGCTCAATTACAATAGTGAAGCCAAAATAACGCATTTGACTTGCGGTCTGTGGTTCGCAGAGACCCCTGGAACCTTTGAGGAGGCTAAAGCAGGCAACAAGGGATTTGAGGCCCGTCGCAGTCTCACAACAAAAAGTAAGATGGTGGATCTTTTGGGGTATCTACACGGTGACGTGTTTAACCAAGAGAAATACCTTTTGAACGGCGTCGAACTCAGGGTCAAGTTGGTCCGTTCCAGAGACGGGTTTAGTCTTATGGCGGTCCCTGAACTCCCTCACTTTAAGGTTCACATCGTTGAAGCCGGCCTTCATAGTGCGACGAGCCAAAGTAGCACCTTCTATACTGTTGGCACACGCCAAAGCATTAAACGTCATTCCCACAAAGTATCACATCACCCGTTTGGAAGTAATAACACTCACTATTCCTACGGGAATGCAAGGGAAATCACTGGACAACGTATTCACCGGACATTTACCCAAACGGCGCCTCGTGGGATTGTGTCAAACGCAGCGTTCAATGGAGACGCTACCAAGAACCCGTTAAACTTTCAAACCTACGGCATGAACCATTTTTCGCTGTACGTGGACCGGGAACAAGTACCGTCGAAACCATTACAGCCCGATTTTTCAAACGGACACTGGATCATGTCCTACCACACACTGTTTTCTGGAACAAGTATCCATTTCATGAACGAGAGTAGCGACATCACACGAGAAGCCTTCTCCAAGGGATATCATCTCATGGCTTTCGATCTCACGCCTAATCTGTCAACCTACATGACATCGCATTGGAATTTGACGAGGCACGGTTCTCTGAGCATCGAAGTGAGCTTCACCCGGGCTCTCACCGAAACCGTCAACATGTAGCGTGTACGGGGAGTTTGCCAACATCATCACCATTGACAAGGACAAAAACTTCGTGACCCATTATGGAAGTTAATATAAAGGCTTCCCGCCCCTTACACCTTCATTTAAGCCATGGACGTCATTGTGGATTTCCAGAGCTTCTTCGACGACAATAAAGAGTTTTTCGTCAAGGAACTGAGTGTTTTATCTGTATGTGGCACATTACATCAACATTGGGTGTTAAAACCTCCATACGCTATCTAGGAACTTTCCGCCGATGCCAGAAAGAAAGCCGACTATATAGTCAACAATCTGCACGGTATCACCTGGTATAGCGGTGATGTGGATTACAGCCTGCTCGAATCCCTCGTCTCCCGTGCCACAACGCGTGCATAAACCATCTACATCAAGGGGGCAGAAAAGAAAAAGTTTCTAATCAAATACACGTCCACACCCATCGTAGATCTGTACGACAGAGGTTGTTCGTCACTGAAAACACTTAAATTGGGCCGCACCATATGCATGGCGCATAGTTCTGTATGGAATTTCTGCTCGGCCTCTATCGTCTGGGGACTTCGAGATTGGATGATTGTAGATGGACACGCACACAATATAACGTGCGCTGAAAACAAGTCCGTGGTTCCTTTCTGTACGGTCGGGTATTTTCCCTGCTGATCAACTACCCGCAAGAATAGCTCAACCTGCCAATCTAGTCATCAACACCGATCCACACACCAAACCTGGGACGCATTGGGTCGCCATCTTTATCGACAAGAACGGCGTGGGAGAATACTTTGACAGTTATGGTTTTCCACAACGTATAAAGTCACATCTGGCATTTATATGCAAAAACACTTTTCGCACGTCTCATATTATGCTATAACTTGAAAGCATCGCCTCAGACGTTTGCGACCATTACTGTCTCACGTACCTTCTCTATCATGCCCAGAACATTCCGATAAAAACTTTCCAAATCCTATTCTCGCCCCCAATCATACAGCCAACGACGCTAAGGTGGTATGATATTACAATAAGTTTTTCAAGACTGTAGGGGCATGCCGCCCTTCAAGAGGCCGTGTCCAGGCGGCATGCGCCTATTAAAGGAGCGTCTCTACGGGGTGTCGGCCATAACCGCTAAACAGCATGGAAGGTCAAGACGTTTGCGGCAGCAAAGCAAAGCCGTGGAAGCCGCTCAACGTCACCAGTATTATCAACACATGGTTCCCTCTGGATGGAGTCGACGCCAAGAGGGTCATCGTCGGCATGAGCGTCAAGAACAACTTTACACCCTATGTCCAGCAATAAAATTTCGGTGGGAACCGCGCCATGTTTAACCGTACAGAGTGGCAAGACCTGGGCAGCTACAAGTCTGTCATATCAAAGTTTTTCAGCAACACGCAACCTCCTCCGAAGATTAGTCTGACTAATCACGAAATCTCTCTGATACGCATGTGCGGTGATCGTATGGTCGTCATCAACGAGAAACAAAACGCTGGAATCAAACTGGTCGCCTATCTAGCACCTAGCTGGGCGCGTCTTTGTGAGGTGTGGGACCTCATCGACGTCGCCGTCAACCTACGGGATATGTGGTTGACACCCGTCGCACGCTATTGCAACGATTTGATCGACACACTCGTCGTGGATGTATGCGACACGCTAACAGAATCAGCGGACGTCGTTGACCTAGAACAGCCTACGGTGGAAACGCACATCCAAAACCTGGATCTTATCAGTGCTACCTACTATACACGTCAAGTCATCGGTTTGGACTATTACATGCTGGATTGTGAACTTAAAACAGTTTTACTAACACATCTAAGAGACACACTAGAAAAACGTATGAATGAATATATGCGTCATTCCTGTAAAAATGTATAATTGTCATGTTTAATAAATATATGTATATTTTTAATATCTGTGTTTTATTTACTGATTGTCCCTTACGAGTCCCAACTTGTCTTGTCTGCCCGCCAACCTGGCACCATGTAAAACCCGTTGCCCGCGTCAATGACCTCGATATGTATTCTTGTCTCAACTCGTCTTGTCTGCCCGCCAACCTGGCGCCAGGGTTGCGACATAACATGCAATGATTACGTCATTGGGAAAACCCAAGGTTGTTGAGGTCACGATCTATTCTTGTCTTGTCGACCCGGCAGACTGGCGCCAGGTTTGTGAAGGAGGAAAGGTGGGTCTCAAGGCAGGGGAACCATTTATCACACTCTAGCCCCGACAACCATAGCGCTTGGCTCATGTTGCTTGTTCCGGGACAGAGCCTTGTGACAGAAAAGCCAATTTTCATTCTACCCCCGACAGCCTTAATAAACTACAACAACCTAATCAATGAATAAAAACTCCAACACCTCTATCCTACCAATTAATTAATTAACAATAATCAATTAACAATCAATAATTAATCATCAAGAACCAACATGTCTTGGTTTGGTAGGTAAGGGTGGTGGTAGGGGAAGATAGGAGGACATGGCCAGGAGGGGCAGGAGGAGGGGGAAGAAGGCTATTTATAGCAGCCAATCAGAGAGCAGGAGGCTTGGTCACGTGACCAGTTTCGGCCAATCAGCGACGGGGTCAAGTTGAGGCCTAAGGTCATACTAGCTACTGATGTCATCTGTTGGTGTAGTGATATATTAGGGATTGCTTCTAGTAACATTTCGAGCTGTCATCCAGGTAAACTTAGCTCGTGAATGACTTATAGGTAGGGTTCCTTGAGTGTAAATCATTCCCTAACTCTCCCCCTTTATCTAAAAGCATATGAAAAGAATATGGACACGGGACTGGCTGGAAAGACGAAATAATGGTCGCGTGATGCAGTTGGAGGTTCAGGGTGACACTAACGTTTAGTATCTCCATAAATTTGTATTCATTTATTTACGATGTGGTCAAAGGCCCCTAAGCTCATGGGCGTCCAAGTAAAGTATACTTAATACACAAATGTTCTTTTTTAGGCCTACGCACACTTTATATTCTAAAAAAACAACCGCCCAAGGTTGGCATGTTATCAAGTTTATTTAGATTAAAATTGGGTATAGAACACAATTTGTCGTTTTTAGATGACATGTTTTTTATTAAATATAGTGTCATATTGTGGCAATTTGGTATTATATAAACAGGATGTTTAGAATTATTTTCTGCCAACAACAAAATCACATCCGATGACCATGTTGGCGCCATTTATATCATTTCTCTACACAGTCTCTGGGATTTAATTGGTGGAATTACAAAGACTAGTGTCGGAGCTAGTAGGAAAATAGCACCTGTCCAATCCTCACAACTAGTATGGTAGCCAGTACCAAGTGGCAGAACCAATATACTTTTTCTGATTCACACGACGCTAGATGATGACGTGCTAGCTAGTTCTGTATTTCAAGTACGAGCTAGTGTCGTGGGATACGGGACGATCACAATACGGGACAGTTCTTACATCTGCCATGTTAAGACTGGTGACAAGTTTCTTGTGGCGACCCTAGCGGTGTGACCT
The DNA here is from genome assembly GCA_901482245.1 of Timema douglasi. Lineage (NCBI taxonomy): Eukaryota > Metazoa > Arthropoda > Insecta > Phasmatodea > Timematidae > Timema > Timema douglasi. Next base: position 35,752 of record CABEEJ010005079.1, read on the forward strand.
GAACATTTTTCCACAATTTAAAACTAACGTGCAGACGAGTATGGTATTTACTCTATTAAAAATGGATTAATCACTAATATGAGTACAAAAAATATATATTTATCAAATTAAGGTCAATCAATTTCCCCACCACACCAACAGTTATTTGTACAACATGTATTTATATATCTCCACAAAAAAAAAGTCCTACATTTCAGGTCAAGGTTCGTTTGTGAGTTAGATTCTTCATAAAGTGTAGGCATACAGTTAAAAACCGATTGTACTAAACTTTGTACGAATATATGAGTCACCGAAGGAGTTTTAATACTAAATTATGTCATTTAGATAATAGTGTATTACTCTTAAGAAATATAATCTTTGTTAACACAATTAATATTGAAACAATGAATGATATTTTGATATTTTAACATGCAGTCATTGGGACTAGAAAATGTGTGTATTGTTAAATTGAGAAAGGACTGAGATTTTCAAAAACTAAAACGACTTTATAACCATCTCTAGAGCAAAAAAATAGTTTAAATCATTACACACTGTGTCATTTACAGGATTTATTATTTAAAAGCTTAATAATCACGTAAATAAAATATTAATTTGTTATACGTCGACTATCATACCTTATTGAAAACAGGGTAATACAAAGTGGGGATCACTCTTACCACTACAACTGTGGCCTCTTTCCGAGGCAGGGAATCCCCTGTGGATCTCACTCGATAAGCGTAAATATACTAATAAGTTGGTAAAATTGCAGTTGACAATCCTGTTGATTTTTTCTTAGCATTGCATATTATTACTGATTCGGGTTATACGGCTACATACTAATTAGACTAGTGGGTTAAAAATAAGGAAGTGTATCCACATTCTATTGGAGAGAGATTGGGAAACCATTGAGAAAAACCACCCTCAATATATCCGACTGGGATTGAACCACGTTCTCCCTATCATAGAAAGTCTAGTCTAGTGCGAGAGTAGTGCCTTATACCATGCGTCCACCGAGGCGGATTTGATAATATAATTATATTAAAGTATATTAAGTTTAAACATGACTTCAAACTAACTTGATATAAATAAAAGTAGTATTTGCGATGCAATTGGCTTTAAGGCTCTTTTTGAAAGAAGCAAATTGGCGAGTCAAGAGAGTTAGGTTATTCGGTGAATTAGTTTTCTGGTGTAAATCAGGTTCAATGAAATTTCTTTGCATATTTTATCTATCACGTGTTTTTCAATGTGATATCATAACTGTTATATAAATGTTCTATTTGGTTATAAATAACAATAAAAATAAAACATATTTTTAGTTAGTGTGGCATTTCGTTTTTTTCAGATGGGACAACGCCTTTGATGCTTATATTACTTCGCTTAGCTTGAATTGTTGGTTGACTGCATCAATAACTTAAAACTATACATGTAACTATTTGGTTGGCCACACACCAAATGCAACATTTTGTTCCGCAACAAGACATCTTGTCGCAGCGAGTTGGAATGTGCTACAGACGTCTCGACTGACATAGCATCCAATGAAGCGCCGCACACTGCTTGCGACCAAAGGCTATGCTTCTTCCATTTATGTCTAGCGACAAAACATGATAACATTTCCTTCCTCATTAACTATTATAGTCACCCAACTGCACAAATTCACTTCTTTTTCTAGAACCAACTAAACACTGAATTCAACTCTTTGATGGCTCACTTAAAATGGCGGAAAATCTAACAATTAAAATTAGTTGCGAGTACAAATGTCTCATACATCTTTACAGCAAACGCAACGTGCTGCGACATTTGGCCTCGAAACAAACTGTTGCGAGTCATAGGTTGCATTTGGCGTGTGGTCAGCCTTAAAGGCAATTAATTGAATCTTTAGCCAAATAGTTTATCAGTTGTGAGTGAAACTTGGTTTAATGTTGTTGTTTCAGGAGTGGAAGGGAAGAAGGGACGCAAAGTGAAGTCCAAGAAAGGGAAAGTTAAGAAGATTGTTAAAGTAACATCAAAATCGTATAGACCCGCTGTAAGTAACTATTAAAAGATCTAGCCTGGAAGCTCCCCTTTGGGACGTAGTTAAAAACGTCCCTTAATAACTGCTGATTGTCGTAAGAGAAGACTAAAGGGGTCTTATGGTATATATTTATTTGCCATCTTGTTGTATCTCAATATGTCTTCGGACGTTTAATGAGTAACCCACATGGCCAAGGTGTGTTCAACCTGTTGAGGGTCTGCACATAACTAACACGACTGTTCGGAATTAGGGCCCACACCAAGTTTATACGTAGTACTTAAGTACTTACAGGCATTTCCGGATTATAACCATAGAGAAATAAATGTTACGGTGCACCGCACTGACTTTCCCCTGATTTTATCTTAAAATAGAGACGTTTACTAAAAACTCGTAAGATTTGTGAAATGAAATATTGTGTATGTACATTATTGTAAAAACACTACACCAAAGATCATTAATGAAATAATAAATTGTAATAACCACTTAACAGTGTTTGAATGTTTGTTTGGATTTACATAACTCAAGTGGACGTACGTGCTAAAATTTCTGGCTTTGCATGTATGGAGTAACGTACTAGAAAGGTTACAATTCATAACAATAGTTGAACTAGTTGGCCAGGCAAAGGGCCATAGCGTGGTATAAAATACCTTTACTTTTTTGACAACGTTGTTGTCGCAATTCCATCTGTATCGCAGGCTTTCCAATGCCGTAACGTATCAGCTATCTACGCATTATCAGTAGCACTTGTACTTAGAGGGCATCCGTAGAGTCAAGGGTTCCTAGATAAAGTTCTGTAGAGGTCATGCGCAGCAACAGTCAACTACATAGTTCTAAGAATTCACTAGTAAAGCCAGTTCTTACACGAGCGCAGGCGTGCAGTCACTTTATTTTCTTTCACTCAACATTACATGTTGTATTATCTTTTAGAAACTACTATTAAACCAAATTTCGTAAACGTACTTATTATTTCGAATCCACATAAATACCTTACCCTTCCCGCAAGCTATCTTGAGAGAACAAGCTCACGCCCATGTGGGAGTTGGCTGGGGGGGGGGGGGGGGGGGGCCAATGNGTTACTTACTTTGTGGCATTAGGAAATATATATATATGCATGCTTATATCCAAGAAGTTATTGGTTTTGTCAACAACAATAAATGATGTGTATCTTTAATAGTACTACACTACAATGATAAGTTATTTCGTATCTCAAATAGTCGCGGAGAAATTATGAAAATTGGAAAATTTCCTTCATGTAAAGTGCTCTTGAAGTCATCTATATGGTAACATGAGAAATCCCTTCTTGTTTATAATGCTAAACAGTGTCTAGATATAAAATTTAATCAAAATCGTTATAACGAGTTTTTTTAAATCTCTTTTTGCCGTTCAGTATAATAAATAATTCCAAAAACCCCAGATACTAAGTTTGAACCCAATTAGTTGAATAGTTTTGGCTCTATATCAAGGTACATACATACATACATAAATAGATATATACATACGGCATTTTGAAAACCACTTTGATCAATTTAGGAGAGTAGAGAGCTGCCCCTCTTATCTCTAACGTTAGAAAACAAATGAAATGGCGGGAAACTAAAAACCACATTATCTATTTGCACAACCTGAGAGTCGGCTTTTCTCTGACTCTAAATAACATTTTTCTACATTCACTTGGCAGGACCAGTGAAAGCCGACAGTCACTAGTGAAAGTTGAGCACACATTCTTATCATCAGCCTTTTCAGTGAATGTCGACAATGATTAGTCACTGTGGACATTCACTAAGTTTTAACTTTTCCTATAATATATTTGTTGTGACCGGTCGCCAGTCCATAGAGCATGGGAGCTCACGCACACATTTAAATAATACTAGAGATGTTTACTATTTGTAGCATTTATTGGAAATAAGCTACAAAGGCGTACGAAGAGTAAAGCAAGTAAGCTCACCTTAGGCCCCATTCAGGCCCCATTCAGCTGCTTCAACTCACTATGTCCTCCCCGCACAAGATAACAACAACATGCCTCTATGAATTCGACCGAGCAACTAAACGAGGAAATATCATGCAAGACTGAACAGTGCTGTATCTCGAGGCGTGGTGGGAAATGTGTGGTGCGCGTGCGCAAGACTGTGATGTTATCTTGGAACATGTGGCCTAGAACGATCTACCAGCTCCTCGGGTGTTTTTCCGTCATCTGTCTAACCCTTCCCTCTCTTCATTGTTCTGTGTTGGCCGTTGTTTTTGTTTACCTCTATTCCCCCTTTCTGAGCTAGTATGAGTATATATAATGGTGTAATTCAAAATGTACGGCACTCTTGTCAGAATCGTGTCCTCGGACACCCTAGGTGTACAGGATGGTTTAGGAAGGTACTAAATTCCTTTTCGGCTAAATGTACATAGAAATTCCTTTTGGCGAGTTAATATTCATAGTTCATAAAACTTTATAACCTGAAATCTTCTATTTATTTACTTCGACATGAAGCCCCATAAGGGTTCGTGTGATGTCATGACTATCTGTTTACAAATCACTTTTGAGAGATTAGACGTTTATTGCCCATGCGGCAGAGAAATGTTATTATCTGCGTGGCAGAAATATATTATATTGTTGTCAAAGTAAATGCTTGTAACTTATTGCCTATATGGCAGGGAAAGTTTATTTTCGCGTGAGAAATGTTATTATCTGCGTGGCAGAAATATACTATATTGTTGTCAAAGTAAATGTTTGTAACTTATTGCCCATATGGCAGGGAAAGTTTATTGTTGCGTAAGGAATGTTATTACCCGCGTGGCAGGAAAATATTGTATGGTCTCATGAACACGGTATTAGAAAAGTATAGCCCATACGGCACCAAAGGATTTATATTGTTATGGAGGAAATTATATTTTTTACTACCCTTTGGAGTAATCTTATATATAACATTGAATTGTAACCAATTCATGGATGCTGAAAGTTCCCGAAACTCTTGTTTTGTCATAGCTTCATATTATACATTTACTGTTAAATATTTATCATCAATAAATCTAAAATGTTATCTTTGACATATTTCTTTTTATCAAACTTTTATGATATATCCTTCGCTTGCACCCGTAATATATAGATTGAAATAGTTGAAGTGTCTGTGTCTGAAGTTTCTCTGCCGCATGGGCAATAAACGTCTAATCTCTCAAAAGTGATTTGTAAACAGATAGTCATGACATCACACGAACCCTTATGGGGCTTCATGTCGAAGTAAATAAATAGAAGATTTCAGGTTATAAAGTTTTATGAACTATGAATATTAACTCGCCAAAAGGAATTTCTATGTACATTTAGCCGAAAAGGAATTTAGTACCTTCCTAAACTGTCCAAATCTCGCCGCCTTGGCTGACGGGCGACGGGCTACTCGGCGCCTGTATACTGGTCAGTGGTTGGAAACCCAGTAGTCTTTTCTCCAGATGAGCCCCAACAGCGCCTTCTCCCCCACGAAAAAGTCTCATGCGTGGGTCGTGTGGTGGCAGGCCTCCGCGCAAGAATTTGGAGCATCTAGAGCTCCTTCGAAGAGTCGTCTCATCATTTTCTACCAGCTCTCCGATGCGGCAGGATAGAAAGGGAACAGCAGAAACCGGGAGCAGGGGTCCTCTCCGAGCTAAATATAACATACAAAAAACACAAGCAGTATCTCTTTTTCCACACAGTCTGTACCAATTTTGAAAGTCAATTGCAGACCACATTATTTCACAATTTGGTCTCACTCTTTTCTGCACTATTAGATCTTTCAGCATGAAAGTTTCTTTTAATATCTATCTTGTAGAAAGTTTATTTAAAGTGATGCACCAAGTTTTTCTTGAAGACAGTATAACTTCATTATATCTCGAATATAATTATCATGGTGAGAGTTCATTAAATTTATTGGTAATGTCACATAATTCTCATACTATACTACAAATAATCAAAATTTCACACGATACACATACAACAATGATCTTGCATGCCTAGAAGCATGCTTGCAAGGGACGTTACATACACTAACTTATACTAACCTGGATAGTGACACTTTAAACACCAGGGTGTCTACCCTGTCACTACGCAGTGACTCTTGACAGTATGCCAATCTATTTAAGGCGGTATTATCTTCAAATGGCTCACATGAGCTCTCCTGAGAACATTGTTGTCTGCTTTATCAATAAGGCGGACTGAGACGAGGGTGAGAAATTTATCAATCAGCCATGGACCACTCCATTTTTCAAATAATTTGGCTGAAACTCTCTCAATAGCGGAGCTTTGCAGGAACTCATTGTATAGGACGGTATCTCCTTTTACAAAAGGGACAGAGATTCTACCTTTATTATAGCAGGCAGATACCCTACTTTGGGCTTTTCTCAAATTATCTAGCGCTATTCTACACTTCTCAGCATGGGGGACTCTATTATCCTCCTCAAATATTGAGTTAATGTCCCAAACAGATAAAAGGGGGTGATTTAAATCTATCCCTAAAAATATAGAGGCGGGGTAGGAACCAATAGCCTCATGAAACGCAGAGTTAAAGACAAGGTTGAGGAACTCTATCTCTTGGTCCCACCTATTTTGAACTTGGTGATGAAAGACGGTGAGGGCGATAACCAGGTTCCTATTGAACCGTTCAAACTTGGTTAGGGCCAGGGTGGTACAAGCTTGTGGTAATGTGTCTGATCCCCCACCCAAAACACATATCCCTAAACGCAGCAGACCTGAAACACGGACCATTATCGCTAACAAGGGCGCGCGGGGCTCCCAAGAATGTCCATATACGCCTACACAGCGCATTTACAGTGGTAGTAGCCTTCATGCCATGAAGGGGAATTAAAAAAACAAATTTAGAAAAAGCGTTGATGAGCACTAAAATACAAGTCTTTCCCTGAGAAGAGCGGCTGATAGGACCTATATAATCTACAAAGATTTTCTCCCAAGGACGTTGGGCGACATTGGCCGAATGTAGCCCAATGCGGGAGTTCTGAGCAGGTTTAGCCTTCTGGCAGTCCATACAACGGTTAACCCACGTTTTGACGTCATTATATAAGCCAGGCCAAAAAAAACTCATGTGAAATCTTACGAACATTTTTCAAGACACCCAGGTGGCCTCCAAAAGCGGAGTTGTGAAAATATTTCAAAAGCATGGGACGAATAGCAAGGGGGGCAACTACCTTTCTCCCTTTTCCCCGGTTGTTATAGGTAACAAGTAACCCTTTAAACAACCCAAATATTTCCACCTTTTCTCCTCTCTCAATCTGCTCTATGATGCCTCTACACCATGGGTCATTACGCTGGTGATCATAAATTGATACAAACGATTCAGGAATGGTATTGATAACACAGTTGGTGGCACTGATCTCTTCAGAAGCGACAGAGGTCAGATCTTCAGCCATACGTGATAACGCATCGGCGGCAACGTTAGTTTTTCCAGAAATGTGATGTGTGGTGAATTTAAAGCGGGACATATTCTATAAATAACTAGTTTAATAGTAGGAAATATAAAATATACAATTATTTACAAAATATGCTTGATACACGGTATCTGTTAATGGGTAAACTACTCTAACTCTACAATACTCTTGGACCATGTGGAGGTCTTATGTTTGAGTATATCTTCTGTTGAGGTACCAGATACATCTGTTCTGCTAGTCAGTCAGTTTGTCCCTGCATGAACTACTGGTCATCAACCAGTTCCTCTTAACTGGAATTTACATGGTCAGTACAGAAGCCTAGGCATGTAATTGTAAGCTAGGCGGCCGTCCTAAGTTGCAACTATCCCTAGTTTCAACCATGCACTTCTGTAGTTGCATATTCTTAATTTTAAGTGTACAACCTGTTCAACATATTGTTTTATCCAAACATTTATGATAATTGGCTGGTTCTAAATTACATTATTGTATCACTATATTGTTTTATTGTTGATTTCAGGTGGTCACTCGGTTCTTAAGAAACCTACATAAACACCATTCGGTGCACAAATACAAAAACGGAAAGTAACATGAATCAAACACAGTAAATGAACATCGACTCATTAAGTTGAATCAACTGATTTGTAAGTCACCTAGTGACGAGATTATCCAAATATTTAAATATAATAAACACATTTATCATTAGTATATTAATATGATTTATTAATTGATGTTGCAAATATGTGAAACTATTTGATGAAGTTATTAGGAAGTGGAGAAGATAACTTAATGGTGAGTTACATAACCTGTACTCATCACAAGACATTTCTAGGACAACCAAATTTAGCATATTACGGTGAGCATAACATGCAGTGCAAATGGAAGAATGTAGAATCATATTTAGGGTAGAGACAATTGGGAGGACCTAAACGTATATTGGGGGCATAATATAAGAATGGACCTTGTAGAGATAGGGTGAAATGAGACGGACTTAATAAACTGGATCAAGATAGGGATAAGTGGCATACTTTTGTAAATTTGGCAGTGAACCTTTGAGTTCCTAATGCCATTGAGTAAGAAAAGAATTAAGGAACTTCTAGGAGTCCTCAGTACCACACTTATTGTGGACTCTGGTTCACTTGAGACACAACTACGTTCACACAAGCTGAATAATAAACATTGATTTGATCGGGATAGGAACCGACCTTTGGAAGGGATTTAGTTGTTTTCTGAAGCATAATGTTTCATTGTTTATAGCTACTGTCGAGGCCAGGGGTGGCTTCGAAGACAACCGAAACAAATGGTCCTTCGGATGAGTGGGGTGCAAAATGTTGATACTGAAGAGTGCATATTTTCTTGTTATTCTTTGGGTTTTGTATTATTTGAGTTTGCCTACTCAGGTGTCGAGCAAGAGAGGGTGGAGAGAATAGAGGGAATAAGGGTTGATTATGTGATGATTGTAGGGGAGGTCGTGATGAGCACAATCGAATAACTCGATTGTCTTGTGTAATCGGGAGTACTCGAGTAACTTTACTCGGTACTTGTTATTCTTTTATTATCTCTTTTCTTACCAGATAAGTGAGAATCAACCTTATTGACTGGACTGTTTACTATGCTATTTCCATTTAAAAGGCATATTCCCTTAGAGCTCATTTTTCACCAACAGTTTCTTCTGCTATGCGAAAATGACCCTTTATGGTTTAAATGTTGCATGTATATTTTCAATACAAAATACTCGCAGATGTAAGGTACACAATCGAAAAGCATGCTAACTAATCACATTTCAGATTCTTTTTACTCGGCACCTGGGCAGTTTTATTTTCACAATCGCATTGACGAAACTAATTATTGTTTGGACGCCTCCTCCCCTACCAGTCACTCACTGGTTGGACCAATACCGGGAACTGTGCCTCCCACACTCTCCAGGGTGGAAACTGGAGCTACTTACCTTCCACTTACAGAAGCGACCTCAAGGTTTTCCCACTTTCCCTTGGGTAAGAGAATTGTATTATGCCCATTGCGCGTGGAGAGGTAGACCCTCCAATACTTGTGTGCCTAGCCCATAATCTAGCACAGGCACTACCAACTGTTCAGGTTAGCACCGGAGCTTTAGAACAGCTCACCGCACAACTGACAAGGCTGAGGCCCAGAACCCCAGGATTCCGAGCCTAGAACTCCACCGGTTTGCCAACCCCATAACTCAAGCCATATATTAAAAAGGTACCTTAAGTACACCCGGCCTCCGCCATTCTTCTTCTTTCCATCAACTGCTTGATTTCAAATGTTATAGACGCTACACCTCTGAAAAACTAGCAAATTTCACTTACCAGATACGATATGGAATTGTATTAAGTTGGCTGAATTTAAAATGATTCCAAGTTAGATTTTTGGACATTTTCATTTGTGATCATTATTTCAACTTTGTGCTGCTATGTGGTGACAGTGCACCTTGTGTTACTAAGCACAACCATCTTTTGTGTTTAAATACATATTGAGGATGATTTCTAACAAATAGGCCTTTATTTTATTTTAAATTAAATTAATTGCGTAAATACTAAACCTCATTATTCTTGTATTCTACCTTATCAGGTGATTTTTATTCATACGTTGTTATTTAAATTTATTATCATAAAATGATGGTAATTGTGAAAAAACCCGGTAGTATTAATACTTCAGTATGATATAAAACATCTAAACTAGTTTGTGTTTTACCGTTTAATAAACATTTTGAATAAATACATTTAAACAGGGCATACTTTGTACCCATTGTCACATATGCAGCAGAAACAAGTGCAGTGAATGTAAGAGAGACCAGGAAAGTGGAGGTCATGGGAATGAAGTTATCCGGGAAATATTTGGGGTACAAGGAGTACATGAGATAGTAGAGGGAGCAAGACTGAGATGGTATGGTCATGTAATGAGGATGTTGGAGTACATGAGATAGTAGAGGGAGCAAGACTGAAGATGGTATGGTCATGTAATGAGGATGTTGGGGTACAAGAGATAGTAGAGAAAGCAAGGGTGAGATGGTATGGTCATGTAATGATGATGGAAAAAGAGTTGATGCCAAAGAAAATGTTGGAAATGCAGTATGTAGGGAAACTACCATAAGGTAGGCCAAGCAGATAACAGATAAAGTGTGCAAGCGAGAGGAGAAGAAAGGAAGAAATTAAAGGAGGAATAATGGTGGAAGGATATAGGAAGATGGAGGCATTTTACTAAACAGACCCAACCCCAGGCTGGAAACAGTTGATGTTGAATTGTAAAATGGTGAGTTGTGATAACATTAAAATCTCCTAAATGGTGAAAGCTAGGCTCACGTACTTTTCCACTTTATTAAATAGAGATTTAATCTGAAATATTTTTGAACCACTTAGTATCACTGAATAGTTCTGCTTCGGTGTGAAACAACACAAAATTCTAGATTAAATTTGATTTTAAGGTATAGTGAAAATCTTGTAAAATGTATATTCTGGTTGTACTTGGTTATATTACTGATGAAAGAAATATGGTTGCTATAACTCTTTCTTGGGAGTCTGGCGAACCTGGTTATGTTAGTAAATGTCAACGTTAAAAGTTAGTGGCGCTTGTATAAGAAACGATAAAAAAAACACATGACCTTTAACATTGTGTAGACCAGTGGTTTTTAACCGGTGTTCCCCGGAACAGTTGTATTCCGTTAACTGGTTGCAAGTGTTCTGCCGGTGAAAGATGCCACACGAAAATAGTCCTCAGGGATGTTGGCTATTTTGATTCTAACAACTGAAGACTGATCCGCGTGTTCACTTCTAAACCAATAGAATATCATATTCTTTAAATTGAAAAATAAAATCTGGACATGGGAATCAAACCCTGGATTTTTGACTTAGTGTGTCAATGCTCTAACCACTGAGCTATCCAGAAATCGTCCCGTTCGCAGGGTCATTATTCACGCATATTTTAAACCAGAGTTCGTGATGTTCGTGTGGAGATCGTCGGCTACAAATGTGTGATCAATTGAGATCACGAGCTTTCAGAAAACGCAGCCATCTTCGCTTCGGGAGTGCTTTATGCTGCCAATTGTACTATTACAACTCTGTATGAATGTGCATGCCACGATGAATTAAATCGCCAAGTTGTTATATTTGTTAATTGCGGTTATAGCCACATCTAAATTTCATATTTTCTAAATTTAAAAATGATATATGGACATGAGTGTTCCACAAATTTTTCTTATAGTCAAAAGTGTTCTATGACTTTCAAAGGGTTAAGAACCACTGTTCTAGACTATAGTTTACACAGTATTGAGATTATAATATTTATATATCATTCTTTAATATTATATACAATCAAACCCCGCAATATGCGGAAGAAATGTTCCCCAGAATACAGCAGATACCGAATCCACATAAAACAGGATTCTTTTAATATTTAAAATAGGGGCTACGTTCTAATTAATCAATTAGTTGCAACTAACCTTTAATTACAACAATGGTAATAATAATGTCTGCTTTGTTTTTTATTATTATTATTATTACTACTATTATTATTAGCACCGCGTCTTACTACCCGTTCGGGTTATACGCACTTACGCTAATGTGTAATGGTAAGGGTGATTGTGAGATGAAATGAAGGACCTACAGTTTAACGTGGAATCCGAACCACGGTGGAGGCCTGGCATTCCTCACATTCACAAGATGTCTTGTCAGAGGTGAAGGAAGGGTTTGGTAATCAGATAAATCTTTGCCGGGACCGAGGATTGAACCTCGGTCGTCAGCATAAAAGTCTGACACCTTACCCCTAGACCGCCAGGTCACCGACTCTTTGTTTATTAGGTAATAAATCAGATTTATGTTAACAAAATCAATATATTATTATATAGAATAAAAACGTACATTAACAAAGTAAACCTCATGAAATAAAATAAAATAAAGAATTGTAATGGTCTTATTATTTATCATCATAAAAATCATTCTGATATTCATTTTTGCAAGCCTAAGTTAACTTATGTTGTGAGGGTTCTCAGACGCTCTACTTTTTTGAACTCAGGTCATATGTATTATTATTAATTATTATTATTAGTACCTAGTATTACTACTCATTCGGATTACACGCACTGCTCATGTGTAATGGTAGGGCGATTGTGAGATGAAATAGAGAACCTACAGCTTAACGTCGGATCCGAACCACTCAAGCAGAATTTGTTCTTTATTTTCGGCAAATGTGTGAATCAAACTTTAGATACCGTGAAGAGATTGACTCACTTTCAAGACTTTTATATAATATGATTAAATTGTTAAGAGAAGCGGCAACTCTTGTATTATTAAAGATTACCTTGTGACAACAGTCAAAGATGAAGCGGCCTTCAAACTAGGATCGGCGCTAAGAGCTACTGTCATAAAAACAGTCCTGAACCACTCTACGATTCGTGGGTCAGTGTATTTCACCAGTAGAAACACTTATGAAAGAGATTAATAATTATTTTATAATAATAACATCTTAGATTCAAGCAGAACACTCTTCTTCTATAAAACCAACTTTATAATTTCTTTTAACAAAGTAGTCATAGAAACAAAACAATCTCAAAGACATTGTTAAAATGTGATTGGTTTCAAATTTGTATTCATTATTGAGGTAGATAGTGGGACCAGCCAGACCAACTAGACCGGCCCGCCCTTCTTCCTCTCTTTCCTCGCCATCCCTTCTTTCTACACGCCCTAATTCTCTTCTTACTCTCTATATCTGTATTCCTTCTTCTTCTATTTACTCGCCATCCCTTCTCTCTACACGCCCTAATTCTCTTCTTACTCTCTATATCTGTATCCCTTCTTCTTCTCTTTCCTCGCCATCCCTTCTCTCTACACGCCCTAATTCTCTTCTTACTCTATATATCTGTATCCCTTCTTACTCTCTTTCCTCCACATCCCTTCTCTCTACACGCCCTAATTCGCTTCTTACTCTCTATATCTGTATTCCTTCTTCCTCTCTTTCCTCCCCATCCCTTCTCTCTACACGCCCTAATTCTCTTCTTACTCTCTATATCTGTATTCCTTCTTCCTCTCTTTCCTCGCCATCCCTTCTCTCTACACGCCCTAATTCTCTTCTTACTCTCTATATCTGTATCCCTTCTTCCTCTCTTTCCTCGCCATCCCTTCTCTCTACACGCCCTAATTCTCTTCTTACTCTCTATATCTGTATCCCTTCTTCTTCTCTTTCCTCGCCATCCCTTCTCTCTACACGCCCTAATTCTCTTCTTACTCTCTATATCTGTATCCCTTCTTCTTCTCTTTCCTCCTCATCCCTTCTCTCTACATGCCCAAATTCTCTTCTTACTCTCTATATCTGTATCCCTTCTTCTTCTATTTCCTCGCCATCCCTTCTCTCTACACGCCCTAATTCTCTTCTTACTCTCTATATCTGTATCCCTTCTCCTTCCATACGGGGAGTCACGGCGCTCAGTCGTAAGAACCCGGCTTTACGTACGGGGCACGAGCACTAGACTGCCTTTGCCATCTTCCGGTACTGATAGAGCTCTAAACATCCTGTCGGGGCGACCCCTGGGCAATGTGTGCGGAGCTAAGACCGCCATAAGATCATCTCTGTGTGAGGAGAGAGGCTCCTGGGCAACTCTGGGCAATCGGTCTCAAAAATCGAGCCAACTCCTCCCTCCAACCGATCCCAGTGGGGGTCGGAGGAGGGGAGGGGGGGAGGTCCTCAAGTTACCCAGAGCATACTAGCATGTTTGGGCTGGTACTGGTTTTCTCGGGTGCCTGAGTACCTGGAATGGCACTCGTGTACTTCAGCCCACTTCTGAGAAAAAGGTTCCGGTCCCGGTGGTGATCTGTGGTTGAACTATAAAAGGCCTCTGCGCCAGGGTTTCATGTAGCTATAAAGCCTTTTGGGGGCCTCTTCGGAGGTTTAGTTTGGATATACATGTCCTTCCACACGCTTATTCTTGTGCAGAGACCTAGATTCATCGTTAGTTTCATATCATCTTCAAGGACTTTAACTGTCATGGCAGTGCTTTTTTTCAATGACTACCAACATAACTAGTCTAAAAGATAGAATGTAACAGGTCCGTACTTGATCTGCCAGCGACTATCCTTCCACTCACTCCTCTTACACATCTACATTAAATTCTGTACGTTCAAACCTTTGTAACGATGTTCCAAACAACAAATATCTAAAACCAACAACCCGGTAATATGGAGGCTTTTCACTCACCAAGGCTCACCAACTCTCACCAAGTCTCACCAAGTCTGATCGAGACCTCTCCCCGTCGAATGGGACGCACATGCACGCAACAACACATCCACTCCCGTGGCTTGGATAAAGAAGACTGACTGAGACGCGAACCAAATCAGCGCCTCGCCCAGCCCCTAAACAATCCAGTTGTCAACTTGACTTCGCGAACATCCGCCTCTGGAATGTTCGAGCTTGGCCTAGTAATTACTGGGATGTCCGCGATACGCCCAAAGCGCTAGTCTTCGCCCTTCTTTTTGTTCCATGTGTTTCCCTTCCCATCCCCCTCTACTGAGAACTTCTAAGACCTGTTTATGCTATATAATAGCAGGTGTCATTTTGTATGGGACTCATTGTATCACTGGCTCTTACCAGGTGAGGGCGCTGGGTTATAACTAATATTTGGGGATATTAATCAAAATTCTCTTTGGCTTTAAATATGGGAGGAATATTATTCTAAATTACTGTTTGGCGCTTCTTTTCATGTTTATGAATGGGGACTTTAATTTGGTTTGACGTGGGTGAACCACGGTTTCATAATAGTAACTTTCTAGGGGAATCCATGTTTGACTTAGTACGTCTTATTAACTGTAGGTGCGCCCGAGCCTTTATCTTAGCGGATCTTAGTAATCGTTTAATATTATCTTGGGTATTTTTAGACGATATAAGTTCACTTAGTAATGAAGGTATTTTATATGGAATTGTTAGATTAGGTTATCATGAGTGCAACGGGAGTTTGCGGAACTTATTGTACACTTATAAGACTTGTTTATAATATTAGGTTATGCTTCGTAACTTAGGATTAGCACTCAACGGCCATTGTTGGGATCTCCGTTTAAAATATTCGGCCTCCAAATCATGTATATATTTATAGGAATGTAAAGCTAAATTTTATGAGCACATTTTCTTATATAATTAATTTATACTTCAGTTAATGCTATGGGCAATTAAAACTAAACATGTCAGACATCTTGTGCTTATGGATGTAAGCGCGCCCTTAGGCGGTAAATTTGAATCTAGACATCTAACATTCACTCTAACGTTCCCTCTGTGGGGCGGTTAATATTTTGTAAGTCATAGTGGCTAAGTCAATATTTTGCCAGACTAAGCGTAGGCTCATTAAGCCTTTAATGTGCTGTTGTATTACTATATCATTGTAATTTAACTAACTGAAATAAAAAACTATGTTTCTCTTGTGACCTCATGGTTGTTTTTTGGGCACGCTTCCTGGGCTCAATGTGGGCGTCACACCTTAAACCCCACATTTAACTTGCTTCTTATCTTTCTCTTCATAAACAGTAGTTAGATAATAAATCCACGTTTGGCTCGTAGCAATCCAGAAAAATACCAATTTTTACTAATGAGCTAACGATCTCAGGATCGATTCGTGGCAAAAAATAAAGGTGGATGGATAAACCCTCTGATTTATTTTTTAACAAAATAATTTATAGTATTTATATACCCGTATCTACCCGTACCCTTATATAGACTTTTCCATTTTCTCTCCAGACATATTCCGCGGTACTTCATCAATCGTCCTAAATTGCACATTAAGCGATGAGTGATATAAAATATCTGATACTTTACAAAAACATATATGTACATAGATATACAAATATGTATAAATAAATACATTCATTTAAACATACAAACTAATAGGAGTGTGCGAAGGCCACTTTCTAATTGCGAAGCGAAGTCGAAGCGAATCTTAAAACTTTCGAATAAAAATCGAAGTCGAAGTCGAAGCTACCTAGGACCTTCATGTCACTTAACGCCAATTTTAATTTTTAAATGAAATATTTTTCTTTATGTGGTCAGTAACAAGTGTCAGGAAAATGTATTTATTTATTACCTAAGGACTATATTAATAACTAATGCACTCATGCCTAATAATAAGTCTATTAACTTGTCAAGTAAGATTTTATCTGAAAATTATAAAATGACACATGGACACGGGATTCAAACCTGGGACCTTGGGCTCGATTTGGGTTTGATTCCCATGTCCAGGTGTCTTGTTCAATTTTCAGAATATGATATCTTGATAGATTAGATATTCCTCACTAAAAATCATAAATAATAACTTTGAATATTTGATTCTTGTTTAATTTTTAATTTTTAATGACATTGTGGATTTTATAATAGTATTTGGAAAACTTTGCATATCCATGTCTTTTTATCTGCATTTCTTAATAATAATAATAATAATAATAAATTAAATTCCGTTTTCGTTTCCTACATTCCGTATCAGCCATTTTGAATAATAAAGAAAATGCGAAGAAGCTATTAAAAACCTCTTTGTCAAAATGCACTTGTAAAACTGTCACAGATGATTCCAAAGAGATAGGATATTAAGGACTAAACATTAGATGCGAGCTGCAATTATATCAAAACTAAAGCACTTTCTCTGCTTCATACCAGTGACTATGGTGTTATTTCTTTATAGGTATTTTTATTATATACAAAATTATGTTGGTGATAGAGAATATAATATATTAAAATTTACTTGCCCGTTTTTGGTCAATGCTTAAGCTGTGTTAGTTAAATTACCACTCAATGTTAAAATTCTGTTTAGTATGGTTTTATAATTATCAAATATTGAAAAATGTAATATTTAGTAAGATAAAATTAAATTTTATGATAATTTATCTAAGTTTTGTCCTTCATTCGAAATTTCTCGAATATTCGAAGGTTATTGTAGATGTCGAGGCTGAAGCGGAAGGAGATTTGATCTTCGACTTCGACTTTTCGAAGCTTCGCACACCATTACATATTAATTTACAATTTGTGATGTTATTTTTGCTAAAAAAAATTAATTATAACATAAATTTAATAGTCGGTTTACCCAGTCTTTCAAATATGTAATAACGCTGATAACTTTACTGTTTATTTTTTTAAAATTTCAATCACAACTACCAAAGTTTTGAATATTAATTATTTATTTACAACTAAAATATGTTTTATACAAAATATATTTACCTATATTTCACTATATTGAATTTTCTTTCTTTATTTTGATTGATAAACTGCCAACCCAACAGGTGTTTTTTCTGGTAGGAGATTTTAACGCTATCTGCTTTAGAAAGTGTTATATTTCGGAACTGTCATGATCTATATTTGTTCTTGGACGCTCACAACATCTGGATGTCGTTTGTAGAACTAATTACCCTTAGCGGAAGATATTATTTTCGTTTATATTTTGGTTAAAACTTTTAATTAATTTTAAAAATGATTTATATTTATTTGTCAAATTATAATACTAAGTTTTTTATAATCATACTTGCAGAGTATAAATAATTAAGTTTTTTTTTGTTATAAATCTCGGCAGGAAATTATTTAAAAACAAAAAGAACATGTTTGTGGATTGTTAATGTTTTTGTTGACTCGAGAAATTGGTAAAAAAGATAAGGACCCAATTTTGACCGTCCTTTAATATGGAATTTCATATATTGAATGATCACTTTCGCCAATAAAACGGTGTTAAAAGTAAGGGCTGACCTTCAAGTAAGGATAAACATGAGTTGTCATGCAGATATTATAAAATATAAGCCACTGAAAGGGGGAAAAATATAATTACTACCAGAGATCACCAGTCTACATTATTGGGTGAGACCAAATTCATCCATCATTCATCATCATAATCATCATCCTGTTGCTTTGCTAGGTGTTTAAATATCATTTTTGAAGAAATCATTATTTTAATATTTTACACAAATTTTCCAAACCTGGTCTTATTTTATCCAAAATTCTATTTATGTATCATAATTAATAACTATTATTTTGTCATCACAAATGAAGTGATAATTTTACATTTTTCAAGTATTACTTAGGAATAATTTCTTAATTTTATACCATAGGAATCATGGCTTATTAGGTAGAGTTAATTTTTTTTTTAAATCTTTTTTTCTTCAACAATAATTACAAACACACTATAAATTTAATTGTGTAATTTATGTATTTATAATATTAATGTAAATTGTATTTTGAACATTACAGTCCATTTATAGATATTTTCAGTATGTTGGATGTCGATGGCAAGAATAATACTCTGCAATATCTTTTATAATTGTTGCCACTTGTAAAATACAATTTCAATGTGTTGTAAAACCAATATATCATTGGGCAGGCGTAGTGGCAGTTGCAGTGGGCGCCTACAAACTATTTAAGTACATGCGTCCAGATAATGGTGGGACCTCACCCATCATTATCATGCGGGATACCACGCCTATAGCATTAGCCACTAGCTAAACACTACAAAGATCAAGAAATACAACCGACTTACCCAATTGCACC
>CABEEJ010005080.1:0-27473 GCA_901482245.1 Timema douglasi
TGACTGACGGTTTAGGTATTTGTTCGCTCAAGGAAACATTAATTTTAGCTTGGCTTGAGTCAATATTAATGAACATTAAATGCAAACTTAACATTGGTAAAATGATCTCTCTAAGATTAACAAAGTTACTATTATTAAGGACCATAATATTAACTTTGTTAATCTTAGAGAAAGGTTTACTTAGTTATCTTGAGCTAGGAAGTGTGAATTTAATTGTTATAAAGGCAAGGTTGAATTATGTAGTTTTCAATTGAACACAAGACATGTTCCTCTGTTTAATCAAATGATATATATAGTTTGTTTGATGTTGATGTACTAATAAAGATTTTTGACCCATGTTTCCTACCTGAACCAGCTAAAATTAGATTTATTTGTGTATATGTCCATTTGTAGTAAAATTAAATTGTTATGTGTCTTCTAAATATATTTTCAAAACTTATATGTGTTGTTTTATTACTTCGTAACAAATCTCCTACACCACATAGTTGGCCGGCACTTGCTCTGGGTGTAAATGTTCTTAGTAAGTTTAATAAGAGCCTGGCATCTTGTATATGTACAGAATGAAACATCCTAAGAGGATCAAAGTACATTGAAAAACTTAAACACTGAGTGGCCCAATAGAGACTAGAGTAACTTTATCTTATGACTATAGTGGAAAGTTGATGGAAATTAGTTCTCTTGAACCAGTCTCAGGTGTGGAAGTATCTCTCTTAGTAGATTAAGCACATTTTTAAATATTAAGAAGTTCTGATTGACTCTTGGGGATTATATCTAGTGACTGGTGATATTGCTCATATTATATACTATAGCACTTTAGCGTGTAATGTTGACCATCTGCTATAGCTCTGATGAAGCTTCATAATTGACAATGTAGTGTTGACTATCTTAAATTCTATAGCTCTCTGATGAAGCTTCCTAAATTAGAAACTACTCTAAAGCCTGACGTCAACCATACTATCTGATGAAGCTTGATACTTTAGAATGTAGTGTTGACCATCTACTATAGCACTCTGTTGAAGCTTCATAATTAATAAACTACTCTAGAGCCTGATGTCAACAATACTTTAGAATGGAGTATTGACCATCTTATATACTATGACTCTCTTAAGAAGCTTTATAATTTAGAATCTACTCTGTTGAGACAGTAGAGACTGATGTCGACCATATTATCTACTAAAGCCCTCTTATGAAACTTCATAATCTAGAATCTACTATAGTGAGACACTAGAGCCTGATGTCCACCATACTGTCTACTGAGGCATTGAGAATGTAGTGTTGACCATCTTAACTACTATAGCTCTGATGAAGCTTCATTATTTAGAATCTACTCTAGTGCCCATCTTAACTGATTCAGACTTCAGAATGTAGTGTTGCGACTCTGATGAAGCTTCATGATCTAGATTCTACTCTGGTGAGCCAGCAGAGGCTTATGCTGACCATATTATCTACTATAGCACTCTGTTGAAGGTGTTGTGCCGGATGGATGGATATTGTTACCTGCCTTCTTTAGTTTCTGATCTCTGAGGGGGAATGAGAAATAAAATGTCAGGTGTTCACATGAAGTCTTTCATACAGATTTTATTTGATCTTGGGTACATAATAGTGATGGAGTTCAGGCTGACCCCTTGAGTATCCAGTACCTCTGCTGCTTTTTCGTTGGTGGGGAGGGCGGAACCATCAGCCTTTTTTTTCGCGTTCTCTGGAGTTGTTTTTAAGATGCTGTAATCTTTTCTTCCAGTCAGTAAAATATTACATCCTGATAGGAAATAGAGTGGAGCGTCGTTAATCCGGGTTTTCTTTTCAGATCTAGTTTTGAAGCAAACTGTCTTTCTTTGGTTTAAGTTCCCACGCGAAAGATGCACCACTTTCACCTTTGGACAGTCTTCGTGGAGTTTCTAACTTATCCTCTATAGATAAGAATTTATGATGACATGATTAACAAAGTAAAAATATGTATTGTTTTAAGTCGTTGAACACTCAAGGTCCGGATTTCCGACGCTCTACTGTAGTTCCATTTCCTCTATATTTTTTGTGGTTGGTTACGGGGACTGAATCACATTGAGGGGTTTTATTCTGGAAATAGAAGATTCACGGTAATTTATCTCTATGATTGCTAAATAAGTTATCACAGCACATAATCCTTATTGAGTTTGTAAAAAAATATTATTTTCCCTTTGATGTGAGAAGGAAGGAGGTTTCAACCCTCTTTTTGTTCCTAGGCTTGTGGAGTCGTTGTTTCCTTATAGCAACATATGGGGACGCCGTGCCCCCCAATGAATAAGAGCTAGCGGCGCGTGTAGGCCTTGTCCTTTGAGATGATTGATACTGTATTACACTAAGCTTGTTTATGTTCCAACATCGCTACAGGGGATGAAGAAGTGTTTCCAGCCAGTGGCACAGTTTGTTTAGTCATCCCTCCATAACAACAATGCTTTCAGTTTCCCTGCCCCTCTATCCCCCACCAATACAAATAGTGAAGGTGAGAGGACACTCTATCCCCCGAACCAATACAAATAGTGAGGGTGAGAGGACAATCTATTGTTGACCTCTTTTCCCCGAACCCGTGTCTCGCCATCTTCCCTTTACAGAATATTGATACTATTCTATACCACGTATGTAGACCCATTTCCACTCCGGGTTCAACAGCTTCTTTAGCGAGACAATACTTTTTCTCTCCCTTCCACATCAGTCTGTAACACAATGCAGGACATTCAGCATCCTTTCTAGGGCCAGGTCTCGACTCTACATTTTATATTCAGTAATGAGGAGAGTTGTTCTGTCACGAAGGAGTAGAGGAAGCAAGACTGAGATGGTATGGACATGTAACGAGGATGTTTGAGTAGAGGAAGCTAGGCTGAGATGGTTGGAGCATACAACCTCTAGGTCGGCTCATTCCCTCAATAGAACAGAGTGGCGGAATATTTTATTACCTGTGTTGGGGTCTGGAAGCAGGAAATATTCACTTTAATTAAAGCCATATTATAATGTATCACACTTCACTCATAGAATGTTAGCCATTAGGAAATAGCAGGAGTACATGAGGAAGCAAGGCATTTTAATAACTGTTCGGGTTATACTCTGATGGTTTTAGGGATTAGAATTATTATATTTAGCGGAAGTGTACCCACAATTAACAACCTCAGTATGCCCGACTGAGATTCTAATCTCTAGATCTGCTAGAGTAGCGCGTTAGACTATGCGGCCACCGAGGTGGATGATGGGAGTGTAGAGCAAGCAAGGAGGAGCAGATAACCGCAAGGGAAACATGAAATTGTTGATGATATGAATAAATATGTATCGGATGGTGTCAAGTCTGATCTTCTACCCAAACCAAACAATCATTTATCCCCTAGAATTTCCCTCCCTTCCATCTTATCCCCCTCTATTCACTCATTAACCCTCTTACGGGATGGATTTATGTTTATGACCACATGGAGCGTCTCTAATGACATGTATGTAAGGAAAACCCCGTCCAGGCCATTGGAGTAGACCCGAGATATAGCTCCAGGCTCCCAGGTAAGAATGGAGCACATGACTAACTACTAAGCAGATCTGCTCACCTGGAAGGATGGAGCCTCGGGGCAGTAGTATGATTCAGACGCTGAATACGTGTACCCTGTAACAGGCAGATAAACTATGAAACAGACTGTACCCTTCGTATGCATGGTTACACTATGGTGTAGTCAGACAAGATGAGACCTATGCCTTTGCCCACTGGTGCATGTAATAATAGTGTTGCTTTGTTTTAAAAAGATGGTTGGATTACCTGACCCTGCTGGTATTAACAATATAAAACCAGATTCGATGGTCAAATGGTCTAAGAAGGTGTGTGTCTCTCTCACAATATACTAATCAATTGTACTGAGGGAGTTTTTTCATGAACGGTTTTCCACTCTCCCTCCAAGCAAATGTGGGCATACTTCCTCTAAACTCGACCTCCTTCATTTCTAACACATCAGCCTAGTTAATATATATGTGTGTGTACAATCTTAATGGATAAAGAAATAAAATATTTTACCATTGTGAGGTGTTGTTATAATCCATTCACGAGCTAAGTTTACCTGGATGACAGCTCGAAATGTTACTAGAAGTTATCCCTACGCCAACAGATGACTGTAATGAAAACCGATGGTAAAATATTAATGTGATAGTTAACCACAGTAATTTAGGTCAATATTATTTATTTAAGGATGGACACAAAGTTTATTTATCGTTCGTATTCCCCTTAAAAAAATATTCACACAACTTCTAACGAACATAGCTTCAAGATGGTGACTAACGAATTTAAACCATATTTTTGAACATGACAGTATACAAGTTTTTTACAATGATACAGACACGCAGTTGATGAAAATATTTCAAAATAATCATAAAATCACAACAACAATTTTCTCTTTTCCAAGTAAATACGATGCCTGTATTAAAAGGTATTGA
Organism: Timema douglasi; assembly: GCA_901482245.1. Classification (NCBI taxonomy): domain Eukaryota; kingdom Metazoa; phylum Arthropoda; class Insecta; order Phasmatodea; family Timematidae; genus Timema; species Timema douglasi. The sequence continues at coordinate 4,435 of CABEEJ010005080.1, forward strand.
TGTGTGCACTATATCAAACATAATCAATAACGTTCCAAAACGAAGAATACGTACTTTTAATTATGTTTAAAATATTGTTTCGAGCTGGATAAAAAGAACTTATTAAAAAAAATGAAATATTATGAGAAAACTTAAGTTTACGTTATTTTAAAGGTAATTAAAGATCTTTACATTTATAACAAAAGAGTGATCTTTTACAAGTGTTGGCGACCCAAAACCTAAACATATGATTTTCGAACTGACATCCAGGTAAAATTAGTTTTAGTCTATAATATGAATATCATGGCCCCATATAAACTAAAACTGTGTCCAATAAATTTATGGCTCATCTGACTCCAGTGTGTGTGGAGAAACGGAGATCACAGTAGTCTGTGACCCGGCCTCCATATGTGATCTCTCCTGTTTATGACACCATTGTACACATGGTAGGATGCGATGTTAATATTGTGGAATTGACTTCAGATGCTCATGAACAAGTTCCCATATTGAAGTGTCCAATTTTCTGGGCCTGTTATTATGAATCCCTCGTTGTTCTTTAAAACCTTTATTTCAAAATAAAGGATCTTAGTTTGAATGATGCTAATTTGAAATAAGCTTAAAATTAATCTTTGACATACCTCTTTTTCCAAAATGTCAGTCCTTACTCTGTATAGTTTTCAGTTGTTTGTTGGTCATACAACCTGAGAGATAAATATCTTGTACTGCTTGAGGCTGTCCATGTCCATGTCGTTGCTCGTCACTTCTGTAAACAACACTTATTGGCTGAAATAAATTTTCCAGAAGTAGAAGTGTAAGTGTCTCTTTTTCTGACTTCTTGTTTCCAGTGATCCTTATTAACAGATTTCTTACCACCCACGTTTGTAACCTTTAAAAATCCACCTTCTGAACATGGATTAATGTCACCCATATTTACTCAAATGCACTCACAAATATCACATGTGTTCAAAAAACCCACTTAGAACTAGGTTATTGTGTATATAAAACAGATTCAATAAAATAAATATTGAAGTAAACAGAATCTTTAGAATACACAACACTACGAGTGGTTCTTTCACTATGCCAAATTTTAAAAAAATTAAAAAATGTGAGGTTGAGGACCTTGTTGAATTGACATGGAATGACCCTGTGATCTCTCCTGTTAATTACACACATCATGATATATACCCAGGATGGGATTGACTTCAGATGCTCGTGAACAAGATCCCATATTGAAGTGTCCAATTTTCTGGGCCTGTTATTATGAATTATTAAAACCTTTACTTTGAATGATTCTAACTCTCTACATGCTAATTTGACATACCTCTTTTACCAAAATTTCAGTCCTTACTCTGTATCGCCAAATATTTATTCGGTAGGATTGGTGGCGGTAGTTTTCAGTTGTTTGTTGGTCGTACAACCTGAGAGATAAATATCTTGTAATTCTTTGCTTGGGGCTGTCCGCATTGTTACTCGTCAGACACATTGGCTGAAATAAATTTTCCAGAAGTAGAAGTGTAAGCTTTTACTGACTTCTTGTTTCCAGTGATCCTTATTAACCACCCACTTTTGTAACCTTTAAAAATCCACCTTCTGAACATGGATTAATGTCACCCATATTTACTCAAATACATGTGTTCAAAAACACACACTTAGAACTAGATTATTGTGTATATAAAATAAATATTAAAGTAAACAGAATCTTTAGAATACGTAACTCTCTTTATTTTAACAGTCCTGCCACACTATATAATACTAATATACCCTGAAATGTTGGGATTAAAAAGTACTGCCAACCCAGATAGTTAAAAAAATCCTGTAAACGATTAAAAATGCTTGAATGTACATATAAAAAGGGCATATACCAGTACCTTTGTTAAACAGCTCTACAACCACAGATAATTAAAATATCGGGACAAAAGTGTTAGCATTTTAGTTAAGAATAGTATGGTGGTTTGTTTAAACTGTTCTCCATAAAAAAGGGCATATATATACTGGTATTTGCCCTTCTTGGAGCTAACTCCTTAATTATACAAATAATAAAAGAGGAAAGGGTTACAGGTGCTAATATTATTATTATTTTTAGCTCATAATTACTCTTATTAGAAGTTGCAGCCACAAACTTATCTCACGTCAAAACTTTGAGGGAGAGAAGATATCATGTATGAACAAACGGTTAAAATGTTTATAAATTATACCTTATGCGGTCAAGAGAGTGACAGCTGTGAAAAATATCAATCAATTCAAAACTATGTGTTGTAACTTATCCATACTAAGATTTTAGGTGTAATTAGATGCATGCGAGAGGTATAGAGTATGCATTATCAAGTAGCATTTTATATTAGAGACTCCAATGAAGCTCCCCTTATCCATATTTTGAGTTATCTTTTTAGCCTATATAATCCCAATGTTTTAATGTCATTAGGAATTTTATTTATATATCGTGTGCCCTTACCACGAATGGAGTTTAGTCCATAATTTACTGTAGGCCTATTATAATTAGCAATGCAGAGGTGAATGAATCACCATTTGGTCTTAATAAGAGGTATATTTTAATAACAGTCATTACTCAGGGAAATCTTTCAAGAGTTGTACAGACAGAGAATGCTAGAGCACCGACTTACACAAATATTTCGTTTTCATCAGAGCTAATAGATGGCGTTTACATAGTTTCTAAGTTATTCGGTAGGAAGCAGCACTGCAGACCCAAGTGTGTTGCCGTTCGAATAGTTTGATGCAGTCTTCTTTGCTATGAAAACCGCGAGAAGTGTAGAACTATCAAAACTGCATCAAGTCAAGTGTACTTGACTATTCGGATACAGTTATAGAGTCAAGCATAAATAATATCTCAAGCAGTGGCGGCTCGTAGCTAAAATGAGAGGGGGTGCTGCTCCAGACATTTTTTAGCCTTTGTTTTAAAATTGTGTAAAAGGGAAAAAAAAACATGTATAACAAGAAAATTTATTCAGGTACTTGATAAAATATTAACAAAAAACATATTTTTTTTACTTACTTTAACTTAAATTGTTACAGTTTAAGCTTGATCTATTCATATAAAAATGTAATCCATTCTTTTATTTTAATTTGCACAAAAAGTTCAATAATTTTCTCTTTAATCTCTGGATGACAATTGAGGAAATTTTTTCTCCATTGAAAGTACTGCAAGAGCATTTAGTCTTTCTGTTGAATAAAAGAACCAAAAAAAAATTAATCAAATAGAATAGCTGGAAGCAGAATACTAATCTAATTCTACATTCTTCTACACTTTATCACATTCAAGAATATGGTACACGGTTTTTAAGCACAACACACGTTCCACCATCACGCTAGAACCGGCACTGCGACAGCAACAGTGCTCTCTCTCTACCTGGCAATCCCACCTTCCTCCCCACCCCCTCCTATGTGCGCATGCGCACAACAGTCAAGCATCACGTCGCTGGAACTGTGAAGCACACAGTTTCATACAAAGATTTTTGTATCTTTTTCATAAACTTGGAGATGGCTACTGAAGTACTGACACTAAGCTTAAGGAATATATATTAAAAAGAAAAAATGACTCATTATATTAAATGTTATCAATAATATTAAGTGGAAATAGGGGGTGCTGCAGTTCCGCCACTGAGATCAAGAGTTAAACATTATACAAGTATATAGAGAATATTTAACCAATAGTTATTTGTAGGATAAATACCTCAATAATAGATCTAAAAATAAAAAGCTCGATATTATTGAATTTACCTGAAAGCAACTCCTACTGGGCTCATGCAGATAACGAGATGAAGCTTGTTTCTGTTCTGTCCCTGTTGGACTCGGCGATACCAACCCCTTTGGCCGACGGCCTTAAAGAGTTGATCCCTTTCTCGTACACATCAGATTCCAACAAATTGGGCACCTCTCCCGCAATAGAACAAAAAACACCAGTTGCATTTTTAACTAGGGTGTATTTTCTGAGACAGAACCTACCAGAATATCATGGTAGAAGATAAGGCGAGGGAGGTGTTAGGTAACCTAGGAGATAGGGTGAGGGAGGTGTTAGGTAACCTAGGAGATAGGGTGAGGGAGGTGTTAGGTAACCATATCCATATTTTGAGTTATCTTTTTAGCCTATATAATCCCAATGTTTTAATGTCATTAGGAATTTTATTTATATATCGTGTGCCCTAACCACGAATGGAGTTTAGTCCATAATTTACTGTATTATAATGAGCAATGCAGAGGTGAATGAATCACTTGGTCTTAATAACAGTCACTACTCAGGGAAATCTTTCAAGAGTTGTACAGACAGAGAATGCTAGAGCACCGACTTAAACAAATATTTCGCTAGAGCTAATAGATGGCGTTTACATAGTTTCTAAGTTTTTCGATAGGAAGCAGCACTGCAGACCCAAGTGTGTCGCCGTTCGAATAGTTTGATGCAGTTTTCTTTGCTATGAAAATCGCGAGAAGTGTAGAACTATCAAAACTGAAAGTACTGCAAGCGCATTTAGTCTTTCTGTTGAATCAAATAGAATAGCTGGAAGCAGAATACTAATCTAGTTCTAAACCCTTCTACACGTTATCACATTCAAGAATATAGTAACTTCCTTCCACCATCACGCTAGAACCGGCACTGCGATAGCAACAGTGCTCGCGATACCAGTCAAACATCACGTCGCTGACACAGTTTCATACAAAGATTTTTGTATCTTTTTCATAAACTTGGAGATGGCTACTGAAGTACTGACACTAAGCTTAAGGAATATATATTAAAAAGAAAAAATGACTCATTATATTAAATGTTATCAATAATATTAAGTGGAAATAGGGGGTGCTGCAGTTCCGCCACTGAGATCAAGAGTTAAACATTATACAAGTATATAGAGAATATTTAACCAATAGTTATTTGTAGGATAAATACATCAATAATAGATATAAAAATCAAAAGCTCGATATTATTGAATTTATCTGAAAGTATTTCCTACTGGGCTCATGCAGATAACGAGATGAACCTTGTTTCTGTTCTGTTCAATTATGGCGTCCCTGTTAGACTCAGCGATAACAACCTCTTTGGCCGACGGCCTTAAAGAGTTGATCCCTTTCTCGTACTCATCAGATTCATACAAGTTGGGCACCTCTCCCGCAATAGACCAAAAACACCAGTTAGGTTTTTAACTAGGGTGTATTTTCTGAGACAGCCGGTTATCTAAGTACACGACTTACATACTTACTTAATTATAGAACCTATCAGTATATTATGGTAAAAACAAGAAGTGTTAGGTTGTGTAGAAGATAAGGCGAGGGAGGTGTTAGGTAACCTAGGAGCCAGGGCGAGGGAGGTGTTAGGTAACCTAGGAGATAGGGCGAGGGTGCTTTTAAGTCATCTAAGAGATATAACAATAGAGGTGTTAGTAATTCATTAAGGTATTTACTCACCACCCTCAATCTGCCATTTTCAGTTATTCTGGTAATTTAAACCCGGTACTCTTATAAGAACTAATGTCATACATGAGCGTGTCTGTATCTCCCACCTGCAGTTCTTGAAAAGAGATGGATATGCCAAGCGAGTGTCTTCCATGTATGTGGAGATGTTCTCCAGATGTAGACCCTAGTGTTACACTGGAGTCAGTTGCAGGATCTTACATCTCTTGCTAAGCCTTTGCTTGTAAAATAATCTCCTCGAATGACTTCTTTCATCTCAATTATTCCACTAGAATAAGTTGGAAATTCTCCTTCTCAAAGTGGAACAAACTGCTTTGTCTCGTACCAATATTTCACAATCACAGACATTCAATGGTTTGGATACCACGTTGAACAAGAGGAGACCGAGTTGATTGTCCACAAACTGAGTGTACAAACAAATGCAATCCATTAATAACACAATTTTTAGCTAAGCACGATCATAAAATAAGACAAACGAACAAATATACATTGTTACAGAAATATTTTGGAAAAAATAGCACCCCAGTTCACTGAGCTAATTTATGCTTTATTATCACAACACATTTAAGATCATGTATATTTTTCATTCTGCCTGTACAAAATTCAATTTTTTTATACCATATTGAGAAGTTTTTTTTCTTCTATTAGTCATTCCCCAAACCCTATTTTTAAATTCCAAACTTTTCAGCTTTCATGGTAATAATTGTGAAGTGTTTATTTTACAAACTTGTCAAATTTAAATTTTCTTCCATTCTTAAAATAATATTTTATAATAGTTTTGGTAAAATTTTAGGGCACTGAAACCTCTCCACCCACCCACCCTTTTTAAGTTCCCAAATTCCCGTTTTGAAATTTTAGTTTTGTTTGATTATCTTAAAGAGTTTATTTACATGCTTGCCACATTTCACCTTTAAACCATGCGACCGAGTCACAACATGGAAGGAAAACAATAGAATTGACTTACCATCTCTACCTCCATTTGGCTGTTCTACAAGGCTCCCCACACAAACACATCACTTCAGCAACCAGGGCTACGTTCAACTGAGACGAGGGTCATTAAAGCTTGCCCCGCCCCAGAAAAGAAAACAAGTGACGGTCGACATGCGCAGATCCGTGCGCGCCAGTGACAGTGCAGTGAAATCAACAGTCAGTCGGGTGGAGCGAGATTTGAAATCTCGCCCAGATTATATGAGAGCATTCCAGAACAGTGCACCCCCCTTCTCCCTTTCTCCCGCCTTGCTTCCCGCGCTGTGAGATCACGTGACTCTGACTTAGTGTATATAATGGCAGGACTCTAAAGCCATGGGACAGACACATTTCTTCGCATTCTCTAGGTGGGACACTTTCTGTCTATTTATATATTTAAATTATTTGTATCAAAATTCTGTTTGGGCAACGATGTATTCTAAATTACGTTTCGGACGATATCATTTCATGATTTAACTTTATTTATTATATATTTTGAGACTGCGATTTGTGTAGAAGTCATGGCGGCACAGTTTGGGACTTAGGAATATTTTTATTTAGGCTAACGTTTCCCATCCGCTTCACGGATTGTTTTGAACCATTAGTACCGCCATGGATAGGTCAAGTTATTGTCATTATTGGCAAATCGAATATCCATTGTTCTGACTTGGTTGGTCAAACCTGGGGCCGCGAGCCCGCACCTTTAGTGTTTTATATTGTTAATAGCTAGCTTATTCTGTTTTATGATGCTTATGTATAATGGCTCTTGGTTCCATTTTTGGAGATTTAGAATGGCAGTGATGATAACCCCTTTTGGGAACTTTCTATTTTTCGTAAGTTATTGGGGAGCCGCCGATGGCGAATAATATTACTTTTGTATACAATGGTTGCACACTCATATATGCTAGTTTTAATTTTGGTGGCTTGGTAAAAAATACGGGCAAATAATTTGATGGATTGTAAGACGAAATATTTGGATACATTTCGTATTCCTATATATTGCGTATTCCAAAATGTTAAATGAACCAAACTAAACGTGGTCACGTTAAGTTAGCAGTTACTATCCAAATGGTTTGCCTCCATTCCACAGATCTATAAACTCCGTCTATTCTAAGAAACGTCCTTTGCTCTCCGATACCATATTGAATGGACCATTTTTTTAAATGTCGACAGATGTCATCGAACGGCCTCAATTGGAAGGTGTGTTTGTATAAACATTGTATGTTGTGAGTAGCGAGTGACATAACGAGTCTTGCGAGGATAGTTATGATGAATCAGTAAACAAGAGAACTAGGAGCGCTGACATAGAAAGGGAGGTGTCAGCCAGCCATAGCTAGAAACCACCAGTTTAAATAGGAGAGGTTTACAGCCCTCGTAAGCTAGGAGGTCACACTGCCTGTCACGGAACCACGTGGGCTAAGTCGTTGGGTTCACTAAGTACCAGTCGGGGCTGCCGCTCGAGCCCAGGGAACCACACACAAGTAATTATATTATCCCCCCGTTATCCTCAGACAAATACCTCCTGACAGATCAACCAGGCCAAAACATTGTACATAGAGAAGCGGGTGGGGGTACAAAGAGCTAGTTTTAAAAATTGCATCTTGAAAGTGAATGTTAAATTATATATGGTCAATTTTACACACACAAACATCACATTTAAGGGGCATCAGTTACAAGGAGACTCCTTGATCCCCGAAGCCCTCCTTTCTACGGCCATGGTAAAAACAACCAATGGACATTATATTTTGATTAAAACCGACTGCGGTTTATGCATTGGTATAAGCTGCTTATCTTAAGAAGAAGGGGAGAGATACGGAACTACGATAAAGGTTGTCTCTAGCCTCGTCCTACAGCGTCACGTCTTCTTTCCTTTTTATTTTGTCAGATAATGACGTAATATAAAGTTGTTGCTCTTTCTTTGGTTTAGTCTTCACTTTGATAGCGACCAGTCCAACATGCGCGGCAAGCTCGTTATTTGTAACGCATATCAAAACGTTTGTTGAATATCACAGATGGATAAACATCTCTGAATACCGGTAAATGATTAGCAAAATGATATGATCAATGTTTTGACATGAAACAGAGACCGCACTATGCAGACATCAACGCCCGATGTCTACGGACATTCAAACGAAACCACTGCAGTCACAAATGATTACGAGAGTGGGAGGTCATCTGTAACATCCACTTCAACCAGCAACAGAAGCGAGTCCGTCCAAAGTAACACAAACGTTGACATCGAATGTGAACATTCCGACTCCACGTGCAGCTCAGATGGAGGAGATGGGGAAGAAGAGCTGAACCGGGTCTTGAGCGGCACTAGAGGGTCTGTTCCTATCTCCAGCACACGTGTGAGTGGTAGCAGTGGCGTTCACGTTGGAGATCAGAGTAGGGTCATTTACCAAGCTCCTGTCACGGTCAATTATGTGCAGCAATACTCCAGGTCACCCTCAGAGGCCGGTAGTGTCCCTCCTCTGCACAGCAACAACCACATCACGTGCCAATCAGGTAAACATGGGTATTGTTATCATCTGTGTGTCTACAGGGTCTTGTCCAATATCCTAGGACAGGTGATATATACTACAATAGTCCTGCACACCAACCACATCACGTGCCAATCAGGTAAACATAGGTATTGTTATCATCTGTGTGTCTACAGGGTCTTGTCCAATATCCTAGGACAGGTGATATATACTACAATAGTCCCATAGGGGAATGGAGGAGGAACTAAAGTGCACTTGAAGCGTTCTTTATTATGAATCCTATGCGTTTGAATGCCTGACCACCATTTCGGGTAGCCCTAAATCCAAGCATAGGCATACAAACGTGAAGAAAATCTGTCCGCCATTAGAGTGGCATATATTTGCGAGATGGGACGTGGAGTACTCGATTCCCCTGGAGTACTGAGATATTCGAGAGTCGTAAAGATCTTAAAAAGTATCTTGAATGCATTTATGACGATCTTGACTTGGTATTAGAAAATCACAAGAAAGGACGAAATGGTGTAAATATAATTAATATAATGAAAAAGTGTTTTTCTTTGTTGTTTGTGACGTAAAATATGTGACAAACAAAATGACACTTGTCATCGACACCAAGGCCTAGAAAAATTAATTAAATCGTAAATAATTTCACTCTAACGAAAATTATTTATTTTTAAAAATTCGAGGATTATAATATGCATTCGAGATGTATATATAGATAATATTATAGCGAGTTTGACGCCATAATCCCCGTTAGCAGCGTGTTGGAAACCATCTTGCCAGGAAACACTAAGGAGGGTGCACACACCTAGATTGGGTGTTATCTCTAAGTAATCAAATCAAATATGATATGATCCTTTGATTTAAGCTGCACCATAGTGTAACTAAGCGGGGTAAGGTTTCAGGATAGAGTGTTTTTCAGCTGTCACTTTTTATAGATATAGTCAACAGGATCTTTTCCCCCGACAAACCTATATTTTTATATTTATTAATAAAACAAATATGTGACCAGGCTCTAGATGAAAAAGGGCTATATATCTTATCTTCCTCTTAACAAATACCTGTAGCCATTCTTTGATAGACTAAGATATGTATTGACATAACAAAGAGTGGTAGTAGGTGAAGGGTGAAAGGTAGTATAGTAGCGATTGAAACTGGCTTGATGACCGTCCATTTAGTTCCCCTCCTCTTGGTACATTATATTCACTCTCAACAATTATTCAGGGGTCCCCAACCCTGTGCCCTGGTGCCCGCCGAGCCTTTAGCGTCTGCCCACCACTTTGTTTACCACAGTTGAAAAGTTCTTGACTAATAATTTTAATCTGTCAACTTTCCGACAAAACTCAAGTTGGTGATTGAAGACACCCCCCCCCCCCCCCNCCCTCTTTCCAATACCTCCCTCTCATTCCTCTTTCTTTGGCGGCTCATTTACAAAGTGTACTCTTACTCGGAACCACCGTAGTTTCTTTTCCCTAATCTCAAAGACCTACCCCCCATCCTTCATTCTCCCCCACTCACTAATACCACACTAATACTGTACTCCTATTTCCTTTGTAAATATCTTGACATGGGCCCGCCCAGCTTTGTGGCCTGAATACTCAGAAGAAAGGTATATTTTAAAAATGTACCCAAGCACACAAATGGTGGAGAGTAGTTAAATAATTCCTTCTGTCTTTATTAAAACTGTAAATAAAGCAGTATTTTGTCTAGTTGGAGGAGGTTGGACCACCCCTCCCCCCATGGTTATGACCTTGAGTACTACCCACGACCACATGTAACGTCACAATCGCTGTAGTAAATTTGCCTTGAGAAAGTACCGTTAGTTTTCAATGTGCTCCAAAGTACTAAAAGGTTGGGGACCTCTGCTCTATATGACGAACAGAGCCGGGGTGTGTCCACTATCTGATGGGGGGGTGGGTCCACCACATGGACCAGCTATTCACGTGCTGGGGAAGTTAGTTGGGTTCCAACTCTCGGACAGTTAGTTCCTAGTTAGACTCGAGCGGACTCTTCGTTTGATTGGTGCGGTTTGGTTAACTCATCATTTAAAACCAAGAGATTGGGGCTAAAAAAAAACACAGAGGCTCAAAGTTGAAACACTACTCCAATGTGATAGGGATTGGAAAGGTTGAATTTAGAGGAAGTGTGCCCGCATTTGCGTGAAGGGAAAGTGGGGGAAACCCACCCTACTGGGATTAACTAACGACTAACGATCATCGCTAGTCTACTCTAATGTGAGAGTGACGCCTTATACCATGAGGCCACCATTAGAGTTTAATAAATAAAACTCTGCTTTTGAACATTGAATTAGCTACAAATTTATCTTCCTAATACTTCCTTTTACCTACTTTGGTGATCACGCGGACTAGAATGTCCGGCCCACCTAGTATGAAGGGGAGATTGGAATTAATCCTGGTCGGGTATATTTAGATTTCTAAATGGTTTCACAATGCTGGGTACATTTCCTCTAGTTTGTACCTTCTTCATATCTATTATATCAAGAGAATTAAAATGCGTTGGGCTATATTTCGTAGGGGTAGTCTTATACATCTAAACGATGTTTTATTTAATTGGAATTTAGTTTTTTATGCAGACTAATCATTCTTCCGTTAAATTACAAACTCTAGTAGTTCATTATCATTTGAAGCGTAGTTTTAACATGTACGTAACATATGTGTGTGTGCGCATTGAAATAGGCCTATATGATGTTTATAGAAAAGTAAAACTTATTTTCTGTTACCTATATTGAAATCATAACCATAGCTAAGAGCTTATTTTAACATCCCTTGAAGTTAAGTCTGGGGTTGTGTAGATAATCACAAATTTCGTTGCATACTTTTAATATTTTTTCTGTTTGATTTGTGACCTTGTGTAAGTATCAACTTAAAGCTCTTTCCCAATCACTAAGGACTTGAGTGAGTGCTTGGTGTCCAGTAAACAATATCTCTGACGCGAGTCGTGGCCCGTGGGACGTTTGTGTGCTAGAAAATTATAGTTTGTGGTTAACTTTTCAGTGTTTGAGCGTTGCGTTGCGTTCAATTAAAAGGTGTCATAGTGTAATAACATTATAACCGTTCAACGGTTCCATTTGTTGTGTTTTAAAATGTCAACCAAACAATAGATTCCATTATATTGTACTTGCGTCATAGTTGAATAACCTGGGAACTATTAGAATTGGAATCATCCGATACAAATGGTCACGATATTTGTTAATTTATCGCAATGGACGACTGAATATCACCTATAAAACAGATGGAAAGCGTATTTTAGTTTAATGTCGGTGAATAAGACTTGCGACATGAAGCTCGTAAGAGGTTCCACGCGGCATCGAACTCTGGCCTCTGGTATCTTGCCTCCAATTATCATCACCAGTCCTTTGGGAACTCAACATTCAAGTCCTGTTAGTAGTCCAGTCTCGAACCCGGGAGTCTACTGTCGAAGGAGATCCGAGATAAAAGGTAAAGGTGCAGTTTATAATATTACTTGTCCTGCCAATGAGTTTAAAGGAAATATACCAGCATGAAGAGTGGGAACAGACGAGACTCCCGCCTCTGTCCACGTCACCACCTGTGCACTGTCTATCAACAAACACAAGTAGTTTCAGATGTGATCTACTCTGCTCAGGATGTGTCCATAAACTAGAGTGTGCTCTAGTCGATGAAACTAACACTCGTGAGAATTAAAAATACTTGGTTTTGGTCACATTCCATAGTTAATAATAATAATAACCAACTTTTATTTTAAATGTTGGTAAAGGTTTGCCTTATTTCTTCTTATAATTATTATTTAATAATAATATTAATATGGTTACCAGCCTTGGTGGCGTAGTTGACTAACGCGCTAGTTTCGTGTTGTGTTATTATTATGTCTAACAGGACCTCTTTGTCACCAAGTCCCCATCGTGTCAGTGTTACACATACAGTAATGTGTCAGAGAGGAAGGTTTAGTTACAAGGAGGTGTTTCCTTATTTTCTTGGGGGGAGTGAAAAATACCCTCTCAATGCATCCAACTGAGATTCGAACCACGATCTAGCCCTCATCAATAGTCCAGTCTATTGAAGAGAGTTATACCTTCGAACATTTGGTGCAGGTTGAAAGGAGACGAGCTCACATGAGTCAACACATGTTTGCAAACATTTGTCTAGTGGAAACACAGCTTGTAAACATGTTTGTAAACATTTTTATAGTGAAAACCCAGCTTTTAAACATGTTTGCAAACATTTGTCTAGTGGAAACACAGCTTGTAAACATGTTTGCAAACATTTTTATAGTGAAAACCCAGCTTTTAAACATGTTTGCAAACATTTGTCTAGTGGAAACACAATTTGTAAACATGTTATCAAACATTTTTCTAGTGAAAACCCAGCTTTTAAACATGTTTGCAAACATTTGTCTAGTGGGAACACAGTCTGTAAACATGTTTGCAAACATTTGTCTAGTGGAAACACAGTTTGTAAACATGTTTGCAACTAATAATATAAATGCTGTTTTGGGTGGATTCCCGTCTTTACAGACCCACATTTATCAACAATTAAGTGAGTCCGGCGCAAGAATATCACAAATAAAAGGTTGCACATTTCTGGTTCAAAAATATAGGATGTATCCTATTTCATATCAGGGCCTATTCTTTTTTTTCTGTAGTAAGAAGTTAGAGTTTGTTCTATAAAAATGACAAAAACTGATTTATTATTTTTAAACGTGTCTTCTTCACGAATTTCCATTTTTCAACGTGGTCTGGTCAAATGAGTCGGACACGTCTGCCTTTTAGAACATATGACCAGCTACTAGCTACAAACCTGCTAATAACTGCTGGACTATGTGACCACCAACCGTCGTCCTGAACAGTGTTTACAACCCATGTGTCGCGACCCTTTGTGTTAGTTTAGTGTTGTTATAGTTAGTTCGGTGGAACGTACAAAACACTGTGTTGTTACTTTCGTCCAGTCTTACCTCCTGTCATCTTGAACGTACAAAACACTGTGTTGTTACTTTCGTCCAGTCTTACCTCCTGTCATCTTGAACGTACAAAACACTGTGTTGTTACTTTCGTCCAGTCTTACCTCCTGTCATCTTGAACGTACAAAACACTGTGTTGTTACTTTCGTCCAGTCTTACCTCCTGTCATCTTGAACGTACAAAACACTGTGTTGTTACTTTCGTCCAGTCTTACCTCCTGTCATCTTGAACGTACAAAACACTGTGTTGTTACTTTCGTCCAGTCTTACCTCCTGTCATCTTGAACGTACAAAACACTGTGTTGTTACTTTCGTCCAGTCTTACCTCCTGTCATCTTGAACGTACAAAACACTGTGTTGTTACTTTCGTCCAGTCTTACCTCCTGTCATCTTGAACGTACAAAACACTGTGTTGTTACTTTCGTCCAGTCTTACCTCCTGTCATCTTGAACGTACAAAACACTGTGTTGTTACTTTCGTCCAGTCTTACCTCCTGTCATCTTGAACGTACAAAACACTGTGTTGTTACTTTCGTCCAGTCTTACCTCCTGTCATCTTGAACGTACAAAACACTGTGTTGTTACTTTCGTCCAGTCTTACCTCCTGTCATCTTGAACGTACAAAACACTGTGTTGTTACTTTCGTCCAGTCTTACCTCCTGTCATCTTGAACGTACAAAACACTGTGTTGTTACTTTCGTCCAGTCTTACCTCCTGTCATCTTGAACGTACAAAACACTGTGTTGTTACTTTCGTCCAGTCTTACCTCCTGTCATCTTGAACGTACAAAACACTGTGTTGTTACTTTCGTCCAGTCTTACCTCCTGTCATCTTGAACGTACAAAACACTGTGTTGTTACTTTCGTCCAGTCTTACCTCCTGTCATCTTGAACGTACAAAACACTGTGTTGTTACTTTCGTCCAGTCTTACCTCCTGTCATCTTGAACGTACAAAACACTGTGTTGTTACTTTCGTCCAGTCTTACCTCCTGTCATCTTGAACGTACAAAACACTGTGTTGTTACTTTCGTCCAGTCTTACCTCCTGTCATCTTGAACGTACAAAACACTGTGTTGTTACTTTCGTCCAGTCTTACCTCCTGTCATCTTGAACGTACAAAACACTGTGTTGTTACTTTCGTCCAGTCTTACCTCCTGTCATCTTGAACGTACAAAACACTGTGTTGTTACTTTCGTCCAGTCTTACCTCCTGTCATCTTGAACGTACAAAACACTGTGTTGTTACTTTCGTCCAGTCTTACCTCCTGTCATCTTGAACGTACAAAACACTGTGTTGTTACTTTCGTCCAGTCTTACCTCCTGTCATCTTGAACGTACAAAACACTGTGTTGTTACTTTCGTCCAGTCTTACCTCCTGTCATCTTGAACGTACAAAACACTGTGTTGTTACTTTCGTCCAGTCTTACCTCCTGTCATCTTGAACGTACAAAACACTGTGTTGTTACTTTCGTCCAGTCTTACCTCCTGTCATCTTGAACGTACAAAACACTGTGTTGTTACTTTCGTCCAGTCTTACCTCCTGTCATCTTGAACGTACAAAACACTGTGTTGTTACTTTCGTCCAGTCTTACCTCCTGTCATCTTGAACGTACAAAACACTGTGTTGTTACTTTCGTCCAGTCTTACCTCCTGTCATCTTGAACGTACAAAACACTGTGTTGTTACTTTCGTCCAGTCTTACCTCCTGTCATCTTGAACGTACAAAACACTGTGTTGTTACTTTCGTCCAGTCTTACCTCCTGTCATCTTGAACGTACAAAACACTGTGTTGTTACTTTCGTCCAGTCTTACCTCCTGTCATCTTGAACGTACAAAACACTGTGTTGTTACTTTCGTCCAGTCTTACCTCCTGTCATCTTGAACGTACAAAACACTGTGTTGTTACTTTCGTCCAGTCTTACCTCCTGTCATCTTGAACGTACAAAACACTGTGTTGTTACTTTCGTCCAGTCTTACCTCCTGTCATCTTGAACGTACAAAACACTGTGTTGTTACTTTCGTCCAGTCTTACCTCCTGTCATCTTGAACGTACAAAACACTGTGTTGTTACTTTCGTCCAGTCTTACCTCCTGTCATCTTGAACGTACAAAACACTGTGTTGTTACTTTCGTCCAGTCTTACCTCCTGTCATCTTGAACGTACAAAACACTGTGTTGTTACTTTCGTCCAGTCTTACCTCCTGTCATCTTGAACGTACAAAACACTGTGTTGTTACTTTCGTCCAGTCTTACCTCCTGTCATCTTGAACGTACAAAACACTGTGTTGTTACTTTCGTCCAGTCTTACCTCCTGTCATCTTGAACGTACAAAACACTGTGTTGTTACTTTCGTCCAGTCTTACCTCCTGTCATCTTGAACGTACAAAACACTGTGTTGTTACTTTCGTCCAGTCTTACCTCCTGTCATCTTGAACGTACAAAACACTGTGTTGTTACTTTCGTCCAGTCTTACCTCCTGTCATCTTGAACGTACAAAACACTGTGTTGTTACTTTCGTCCAGTCTTACCTCCTGTCATCTTGAACGTACAAAACACTGTGTTGTTACTTTCGTCCAGTCTTACCTCCTGTCATCTTGAACGTACAAAACACTGTGTTGTTACTTTCGTCCAGTCTTACCTCCTGTCATCTTGAACGTACAAAACACTGTGTTGTTACTTTCGTCCAGTCTTACCTCCTGTCATCTTGAACGTACAAAACACTGTGTTGTTACTTTCGTCCAGTCTTACCTCCTGTCATCTTGAACGTACAAAACACTGTGTTGTTACTTTCGTCCAGTCTTACCTCCTGTCATCTTGAACGTACAAAACACTGTGTTGTTACTTTCGTCCAGTCTTACCTCCTGTCATCTTGAACGTACAAAACACTGTGTTGTTACTTTCGTCCAGTCTTACCTCCTGTCATCTTGAACGTACAAAACACTGTGTTGTTACTTTCGTCCAGTCTTACCTCCTGTCATCTTGAACGTACAAAACACTGTGTTGTTACTTTCGTCCAGTCTTACCTCCTGTCATCTTGAACGTACAAAACACTGTGTTGTTACTTTCGTCCAGTCTTACCTCCTGTCATCTTGAACGTACAAAACACTGTGTTGTTACTTTCGTCCAGTCTTACCTCCTGTCATCTTGAACGTACAAAACACTGTGTTGTTACTTTCGTCCAGTCTTACCTCCTGTCATCTTGAACGTACAAAACACTGTGTTGTTACTTTCGTCCAGTCTTACCTCCTGTCATCTTGAACGTACAAAACACTGTGTTGTTACTTTCGTCCAGTCTTACCTCCTGTCATCTTGAACGTACAAAACACTGTGTTGTTACTTTCGTCCAGTCTTACCTCCTGTCATCTTGAACGTACAAAACACTGTGTTGTTACTTTCGTCCAGTCTTACCTCCTGTCATCTTGAACGTACAAAACACTGTGTTGTTACTTTCGTCCAGTCTTACCTCCTGTCATCTTGAACGTACAAAACACTGTGTTGTTACTTTCGTCCAGTCTTACCTCCTGTCATCTTGAACGTACAAAACACTGTGTTGTTACTTTCGTCCAGTCTTACCTCCTGTCATCTTGAACGTACAAAACACTGTGTTGTTACTTTCGTCCAGTCTTACCTCCTGTCATCTTGAACGTACAAAACACTGTGTTGTTACTTTCGTCCAGTCTTACCTCCTGTCATCTTGAACGTACAAAACACTGTGTTGTTACTTTCGTCCAGTCTTACCTCCTGTCATCTTGAACGTACAAAACACTGTGTTGTTACTTTCGTCCAGTCTTACCTCCTGTCATCTTGAACGTACAAAACACTGTGTTGTTACTTTCGTCCAGTCTTACCTCCTGTCATCTTGAACGTACAAAACACTGTGTTGTTACTTTCGTCCAGTCTTACCTCCTGTCATCTTGAACGTACAAAACACTGTGTTGTTACTTTCGTCCAGTCTTACCTCCTGTCATCTTGAACGTACAAAACACTGTGTTGTTACTTTCGTCCAGTCTTACCTCCTGTCATCTTGAACGTACAAAACACTGTGTTGTTACTTTCGTCCAGTCTTACCTCCTGTCATCTTGAACGTACAAAACACTGTGTTGTTACTTTCGTCCAGTCTTACCTCCTGTCATCTTGAACGTACAAAACACTGTGTTGTTACTTTCGTCCAGTCTTACCTCCTGTCATCTTGAACGTACAAAACACTGTGTTGTTACTTTCGTCCAGTCTTACCTCCTGTCATCTTGAACGTACAAAACACTGTGTTGTTACTTTCGTCCAGTCTTACCTCCTGTCATCTTGAACGTACAAAACACTGTGTTGTTACTTTCGTCCAGTCTTACCTCCTGTCATCTTGAACGTACAAAACACTGTGTTGTTACTTTCGTCCAGTCTTACCTCCTGTCATCTTGAACGTACAAAACACTGTGTTGTTNTTATACTAGCTAGTATACATATATCTAGTCGCTAGCTAGCACACTTGATTTCTAGTACGAGCTAGTGTCATGTGATACGGGCTTTAAAAAAGTAACTGAGAAGTTGGGAAAACATTCTAAAGATTGTTGTCGATGTTATTGTTTTTGTGCCCAAAACAACTGGCATTTCGTGGAGGCAATCGCAGGAGAATATGAGAGTGGTATATTCCTCAGTACCTTGCCATTGATAAGCCGATGAACTTAGAATTTTTTGGAACCGTACAACAACTCTTAAATGTTTTCATTTATTCCAGGACAATGGACAAAATTGGAATAAAATATTTTAGTTAATTTGATGTTTTTTAATATTGCGTTTATTTAATGTTGTTATTTTGTTTAGTTAGTTTATATCAAATACAAACGTAAATCTTATGTGGTTTATCATTTCTTGCTGTCTATTTGATAAAAACTAACCTAGTATAAAGCCAATTTTTTCTAGGTGAGTGCTTAAGAGGCCACCATAGTACTAGGATGATACACCGAAACATGTGCGTCTTATTGGACTAATTCATCAGAAATGAATAGGAGCACGTCGAGGGAAAAAAAAGATCCAACAGATTCAAGAGTGTCTATAGGATTTTATGGTTTTATTTTTTGTTTTGTTTTATTTCAGCAAAGAGAAAAAAAAAGTCAATTGTCAAAAAACATCTAAAATTTACCAGATAAATATGGAACACTAGACTAAATTAAAACCATAGGGTCCTTGCTATGAGCTGTGAGATAAATATTTCGTGATAAAATGCTATGGTCATAACACAAAAACTTAAGATATTAGTTAAATAAGAATGTATATCTGAGCCCAGCTAGTGCTGCTGCCAAGTGTTGTCCGACCGAGCCATCATGGGTAAGGAGGGGGAGGGAGAGTGTCGAACAGAAGAAAACAGCTTGCCGGGCAGCAGTACTCGGGGGAGGGGAGAAGTGAGAAGCCTGCGGTCTCCTTGACAGACCACTCACATTACAGATGGTGAAAAGTTTTGCTCCAGTTGAAATCATATGTTATTTCCGTTTTAAAGAATATAGGCTAAGTTTGGGTTTCTATTTTTCAAGTACTGCAATAACCTAAGTACATGCCTTTTTTTTTATCGAATCTTACTACCCATCCGGGCTATACGCATGAATAATAATTATGCTAATTTTCTAGGAATAAGAGAAGTAGAATTAAGAGGAAAAGTACAAAGACTTGCAGGGGAGTGGAAAACGTCAGGAAAAACCACCCTCATTACATCCAACTGGGATTCGAAACCCCATCTCAACATTGTCAGTCCATTCTAATGCGAGAGTGACACCCTGTCCTAGACCATTCAACCACCTAAGTGGAGGACATGACTTCATTATGCTTTACTTTATGGTGGAACTCGTTCATATATTCAAACGTTATTAAATAAATGAAGAATGTTCCTTTTTAAAATTTCAACATTTCTAATTTTTTTTCGTGTGGGAGACGCAGTTAGTCATAAAATAACCAAATAATTATATGTAGAGCAGTCACGGGATTTCTTAGTTAGACACACTTATCAGCAATATTATTCAACTCCCATCGATAGGCACACGAACTAAACATCAAGCTCGTCTGTACTTCATTCACGGTAGGAATTACTCTCTGAAAGGTCTTTTTTCCTACCAATATTCCACTATATAATAGATTTCTGGTAGGGAAAAAGGCCTTTCAGAAAACAGTTCCTATGGTGAACAGACTTTAGTCTGGTTTGTCAGTGACGGGGAGGTCAAGACTCGAATCCCGGCTGGATGTACTGAGGATGGATAATTTCCCAATCTCACTTCTCTATTAAACTATAAAAGACAGCTATTTCACAGAATATGTATTCATTCCCTATGGCTTCGTAGGCGGAACCTGAAGTTTGAACTAATTAATGGAATCGGGAGCTTTTAATTGAAAGATTAAATACATAGATGGTCTCAGAGTTTAGGTGAAATTATTTAAAATTTACATAAAAAATGGAGAGCAATAAGGATTTGAGTCAAATATTAATTTCATATTTGTGTTACTTAATTCGTAGTGTTTCAAGGCCAAGGAGAGTCAGAAGTTTATATCGGTTTCCTCCAAGCAAATGTGGGTATATTTCCTCTAAATCTTAGCTTCTTCATTCCTAACATATCAGTGTATTTAACACACTGTCGTGGTGTAAAATAAACACCAAAGTCCTAAATTAGCCTAATTGAAGTACTTGGACCAGTAATCACGAGGTCAGTATTAGCTTCTTGTCGCGGAGTTCTCTCGTTGGGTTGGTAGCAATGACGTCACCCGTGTCCGGTCCATCACTGCTCCAGTCTAAACAAAGATCAACACACAAACCGCCAGCTGACGTCATCCGGCTGGCTCTGTTTACTTACCCAAGGAGAACGTTTATGCAAGTATCCGAAATAGAACATCTCAAATATTTTAACTCTTTTCTAAAACACGTTTTATTTTCCGTGCCCACACCCCATGACAATAATACGATACACTCCCTTCGGTTCAAAACAAAGGACCTCCCAACGATCGTGGAATCACAATAAATACTAATGTTATTTTTTTTCTCGTAAATACCAAATAAAATAGAATATTTTAAATTAAGTAAGTAAAAAAATTGTTTTGGCGTTGTATTTTAATGAGCGAATTGGTTGTCATAAATATAACTTGGTTGGCCTTAGCAGCCCCTACTTACAAGTTAAACATTTTTATCCCCACAACCTCCAGCGCCATCTTGAAAAAATTGCCCATAGGAGGGAGGTTGCGACAGCAGCTACATATGTGTATGTTGTATCAATATGTAGCTATATATAGTGTTATATGTAGTATGTATAAATATAGTTAGATAAATAATATGTGTACAGCCATAATTGTATTGGTAGTCTGTATATATGCTTCTGTTTATATAAATAGTGTAAATGTACATTAAATACATGCATATAATAAAAAAATCTTAGGTAAATTTTTTTTGTATAAAATAAAATGTGACAAAATGTAAAGGTTTTTATAAAAAAAAATAAAGTTGACTTTGAAATATCCTTGAAGACGTCCACCAAACCAAAAGAGCTAGTGGTGTTTTCTTTCTCAGAAACAAAAAACTTTTGTTGGGGACAATTTTTTCTAAAATGCTTGGAATTCGGGATATTCTGGTGTGTCAACATAATTGCCTCGTCTGTTATAGTGTAATAAATATAATTTAATTGTATTTAAGGTAGTTATTATAGTTTGGAGCTCCTTCTATAATCATATCTTTATTAAGATCTAGTACTGTATATTAAACATGTAAGTAATCACTGTTAAAATTAACACCTTTTGACAAGAGTGACGGAGCAGAGGAGATGTCTTGCAAGTGAAAGTAGATCTAGTAAAACTGTCAGAGCAACAGATTATCGGGTCATTCAAACTAATACTGAGATACATTTGTTTCAGACGGATTTGGGAGCCAGAAACTCTCCTCCCTGGTGCAAACGAAAAGGAGAGCCTTCTCGCAGAGATCCATCAAACTTCTAGGAGCACTTGCCATCGCCCTGCTGGTTGTGGGGTTGGGTTGTGTCGTGCATCTCTGGTTGCAGAACTACTTCTCTTCCAAGACAGGGCAACAACCACCTCCTAAGGAACAGGGGGGAAAATCCCCGCTACAAGTACCAAACAGACAGTCTCATTGGACATCATCGTCCTCGTCACAGGATGCCCCAGGTCAGTAAATATAGAACTAGTGTTATATGTATTGCCAATGTATAGCGTAGTCTTAGGACCGTATGCAAGAACAAGACTTAGCAAGCCCCAAGTGGAAGTGGATTTGCTTGCTAGGACGATCAAACGGCTTAACAGACTTAAAGAAATAAACTTAGTCTCAAAGAAGTGACATTGAGGTCTGGAGGTCTGGTCCCGAGCCGGTTTCGATTATGCTCCGATGATATTCCTCAAGATGCCGCGGTGCACATGGATTTTTGAGATGGCACGTATTTCGATATTGTTCTGTTTTCACGACAGAATTAGGTAGGACTAAACTATCTAAATTTAAGACAAGCTACTCAATTAAAATACAGATCCGAATGAAAGGTTTATGCAATTATAGGCCTATATTGATAGATGCGTTTAGGATATCGCCCGTGGAGTTATAATTCCTGATTATTTCTTAATCGGTGCCATAGGCCCAGCATACGTTTTTTATTGAATATGATTGTATGATTATTTATCTGTTCTAATAAATAGATTCGCCACTCCTCAGTCACAAATCTTTGCTCGTTTGTTAACTTCACAAGGCAGCATCCAGACTAGCGAGCTGAGACTCATTAACGTTGGATAGATGGGTTGGTCGGAATGCTCGCCACCACCCAATGAATGTCGGCAAAGGATGGTATTTCTTAGAAAGTTTGTTGCGCACTTAAAACAAGTTTGAAACTGCCTCTGGAGGGAGAGAGGTGGACAAAGAATAGACCGTTAAACAAGGTAGATGTTGTGGGTAAATATGTCCCGGCCCACTTCAGTGGCGTAGTGGTCTAACCCGTCAATTGCGTGTTATACTGGCGTACTCAAGGTGCGAAGATCGGGGTTAAAATCCTGGTTGGGTCTATTGAGGGTGGTTATTCCTATACAGTTTCCTACTCTCCTTCCACGCGAATGCAGGTAGATTACCTCTAAAATTCTTCCTTCCTAATTTTTACCCAATAAGATTAATAATCATATACATTATAAATTGTATACAAGATACCTTAATTAGGTATTTCAGACTGGCACAAGAGTCACCGGTTGAGAGTCTTTCCTGCACACTTGGGGATTCTCTTAAACGTGAACT
>CABEEJ010005080.1:29868-54640 GCA_901482245.1 Timema douglasi
CTTCAATCACCAACTTGAGTTTTGTCGGAAAGTTGACAGTTTAAAATTATTAGTCAAGAACTTTTCAACTGTGGTAAACAAAGTGGTGGGCAGACGCAAAAGGCTCGGCGGGCACCAGAGGGCAAAGGGTTGGGGACCCCTGTACTGAACTGTAAATAAGACTCCTCCACGTCCCACCTTCACCCGCTATTTTAATTATACATAGTTGGGTGTTCAGCCCTTATTATTCAAACAACAACCCAAGAAGACACACTGCCATGTTTGATTGTAGTCGCCTGCTGCTCAACACTTATCACGTGTCTGTGAGGATCGCATCAAAGGTTTCTCAGAGGAGTTCCTTTTGGAAATTATCTCTCCCTCTGTAAAATGTTTAGTTGTTAATATTGCTATTTGCTTGTGAGTAGCGCACTCACTCAGGGTATTGCATGAAGTTGCTTGCACGTGGCGAGTACTGTGTTATATTTGGGTAGGACACTTGCACTAACACGTGGAGAAGTCGTTAATTAGTGCAATCTCCATTTGGTGTCCTTAGGATCCACTTTGTCTTTCCAGGCATTTTAATTTATAGACATTATTGTCCTAATGTTTTATATTATTCCCAGTGATAGAACCAGTCTGCAATAAAACAACTATCATTATTTATATAGGTGGACTGTCCACTATTATGACTAGGGACAGTGGGGATATTGATGATAGTTGGGTCCCAATGTTTGTTTCGCGCTATTAGTAAAGAGACTGTGTCTTCATGGCCTCTCTGCTTTAGTATGTCCTAGTTTGGGCTCTTACGTGATAAGAATGGTTGGGGATATGCAAATCAATTGCCGCTAAGAATAGACTCAACTCCTGTGTGTGACCTTTCAGTTTTATCAAATAGCACCTTCATTGGATCCCTATCACAACGCACCGACCCAAACATCGCTGTTAGTGATGTACACTTTTAACACAATAATTAACTATATTGCTGGATCTCAATTCCTTTAGTAAATTTATATATGTTATTAAAGATATTTATTTTAAACATCCATGGCGAACATTTAGATGATGAATCACTTTGCCGCACCAACTAACTAACTAGTCTGTACCAATACTAATTTCAAGTTATCATAGGAATTTAAATAAATAATCATTGTATTTAAAACACTTCTTAAAATGATGTAACTAAAACAACTTTAAAAAACTCCTATGTTGTGTTTCAATAATTGACCAGTAGAAAACTTAGAAACCAAGAGTATTTAATACCCCCTTCGGGGGCCGTGTAGTCGGCTTCACTCTCTCAAGAGACTAGAAGATCGAGGATCGATTCTCGGTTGGGTGTAATGAGAGTGTTTTTTCCAAAATGGTTTTCTACTCTCCCTCCAAGAAAATGCTGGTATACTTTCTTTAAATGTAGCCTTTCTAATCCTTAAAGCTATTAGTACATAAACGTATAGCCCAGACGGGTAGTAAGATGCGGTGCGGAGAGTAGATTAGAATGTGTGTTACTAGGGCATAGTTCAAACAACCTCGATCTTCAAAATATAACAGTGTTTCAGGGAAGAGAATCAAATATTAGCCATCTGATTACATTTTTCGACAAATTTTATTAATTAAAATATAAAACATTATACAACAAACGTGTGGTGGATATTGGTATGATAATATATTATTGGTTAGCGAGAAATGGCCACGCAGGTGTGAACGTACTACCATCCGTTACTCCACAGTATATGTGTGTCGGTGCCTGCGCGGTGGTAGGGCAGACGGGTTTTTAGAAGGGGGGAAATTAAGGCAGAAAAGGTGTGTGGAAAGTTATCTAGTGCACACCCTGATCACGCGGTGCGATAATTTCAAAAATCTTTGAATCTGTTTTTCATTCCAGATTTAAAGTAAGACAGTAACTCAATTTTCTTCTTCAAGATGTTCAATAAACAGTGCTTGTACAAAAGGGAGACTGGTGAAATCATTCTTGTAAATGTCTCCCAAGTACATGTCACATTTGTCCTCCAGTGAAAATACTATTATTAATCAATCTGGTCAGAATCTTGTTATAGTCTCCTTGTAGCTTATCCAAGACGATGTTAACTGTTCCAGTTACGTCACTGATAATTGGTACTTTCGTCCTTCTCTGAAAATAATACATTTCAGGATATTCTTTACCCCCTTTAATTTAAAAACACCGTAATTTCATGGCGAAGGTGAGAATGTATATACAAACATTTCTTTTACTCAACCACCTTACCAATTACAAAAAACGTACGCGTATTTCTTTAAATACATTAGGGACGCATGAAATCTCTGACTAAGGACTGCTTGCGGCCCACGGACTGTGTAGTGAGTAACACTGAGCTAGGATTTAGGACTAAAGACTGACACACAGAATGCTAAGCAAAGCTAAGCAATAGTCCTTCTTTTACCTCCAAAATTCAGTGTTGTTTCTTTCTAGTTTGCTCCAGTGGAGATCTCCAGAATGTCTTGTTTGAGTTCAGATTATAGAACTCAGGAAGAGAAGATGGTGCCGTTAGTAGCTGTTTTGATAGATTAAAAAGATTTAGGAGGTGGACGTTTGGCTTCTTCAATTAACGCTTCCACTTCAAAATAAAAACATTTAATAAATATGAGACCAAAATAGAATATTACTTAAATACACGTGTGATAAATTGTCAACAATTCTCTGGCTATTCTCAAACAAACCAGCGCTGCGTCTGTTCAACACGGAGCCCAGCTGTGCAACGTAAGATGACTCAAGATGAGAGATGGAGACATTGCCCGGCCAGTAATCGTGAAAAAACCTATCGTGGCATAACTTAGCTCGGATTACTGTGTGAACCAATAACCAGGACATTTAAATATATGGTCCCCTAATTTCTAAACAGTCAGCAGAACAAATCTGAGCTGAGCTTAGCGTTCTGTGTGTACCGGTCTTAAAGGAACCCGGCTCGATTGGGTTCAAACTGACCAACTAATCACATGTTGTTGGTCAAAGCAATTTGGCGAAAATGTCCCTTCTTGAGGCCTATAATAGACCAATATGTCATATTTTTTACACCCTAGTCGTTTATCGCGAGTGATCATCTCCAGACCAAAGGCTCACTTTTTGGTCCATTACCCTTTTTCGTTAGGCAAAATAACTGGCGTGACCGGGTAGTAATCGAGTTATGTTGAGATTTCTTATACTCTAATGGTAGTTTTAGGAAATCACTGCGTTTTACTTGGGATGATGGTGATGAAGGTAGAATTAATTTCAGGAAATGTAACCACATTCGCGTGGGAGAGAAGGAAGAAATTGAATAAAATACTCCCAGTAGGGATTCGAACACTCACCTCTCCATCACCGACAAAAGAATGTGACCACTAACGCAATAAATTGTTATTTTTGTAATTTTTGCTATGAAAAAATAGTTCAGCACACACACACACATATATATATATATATATATTAGGTATTGTTTCTTGAATTAATGGGATATTTTTATAAATGTATTACAACAACTGTCACATTTTAAGAAGGCCTGTATCTAGGTTGTAACTGTATTGGAGTGGTTGTAAATCTTTTATTTGTACATTACAAGAAAACTTATTAGTTGTAATGGTCAACATTATTGCAATTAAACAGGGGTAACTACACAAATTTACAGCGAAAAATCAGTTTTATTAAAGTATTATTTTTAAGTATTAATTAACTTAATTATTATTAACTTAAAAATTAGTATTGTTAATAAGAACGAATATTTTGTAATATTTTCAAACTATATAATTTAAAGGACTCTAAATTAAAAAATGCGAATGTGTTTTAGGCCAGAAAAATCTACGAATCATGTGTTCTAACACAAAAAATCTATTGGTTTGAATCCATTTCTTGCGATCTATTTTAGCCATAGTTTCTATGAAGCCGCGCCACAAAATACCAAGTCTGGAAAAATGTATTGTCTTATCCAAAGGAAATTCAGAATACTCATAGTTATCCTTATAAGTTACAGTCATAAAATGATTGATTCTTATTTGTGACTTTTATTGACTGAATATAATCTCAAAAACATGTTACAGCCCCTTAACAAGGGTTTCTTTGGCCCTAGTCTGCGCAAATGAAATAGAAAAACGGACAGTTAATTATCCAGGTCAAGTGGTCACTCAGATGCAAGTCGCGGGACTATTCCAAGCAGCATACACTGGAGTGGCCAGTATTCAAAAAGCCGAACGTGCTTTTTCATCAACAGGGATCTATCCTTATAATCAGGAAATTTATTAAGCAAAAGTGATTTTCAAAAACGTCGAGAAATCCAACAAAACTGGATGGCCTGAATTGTTGCCTGGTGTGAAACAGATTTGTTGCATCACTCATTAACACAAACACCAGTGATGGCTCGTAGCTAGAATTAGTGGGGGTGCTACTCCAGAAAATGTTTAGCCTTTGTTTTAAAATTGTGTGAAAGGAAAAAAACCTGTATAAAAAAGAAAATTTATTCAGGAAGTTGATAAAATCTTAACAAAAAAACATGTTTTACTTACTTTAATTTAAATTGTTACAGTTCAAGCTTGAAAATGAAATCAATTTTTTTAATTTGCTCAAAAAGTTCAATAGTTCTCTCCTTGATCTCTGGATGACAATTTAGGAAATTTTTCTCCATTGAAAGTACTGCAAGCGCATTTAGTCTTTCCGAATCCATAGTGATTCTAAAAAAGTTTTTATTCTTTTCAATGTTGAAAAGCAGCACTCTGCCTCTCATGTGGTCATGGTAATTGTCAATAGGATTTGTATCAGTTTCATAATTTCCCTAAAAACATCATCTAGATTATTTTCCAAGATAAATTTCAGCAGCTCAATTAATTTGCAATATCCATGAATATCAGTCCTACAATAGAATACTTTTAGTTCAGTTTAAAACTTCTCTTTGTCAATCCTGGGATAAGCTTCAGTGGTCGGTACTATCTCTTTTGTGGGATGTTCATTCTTAAATCTAGTGAAGCAGTTCTTGTTGAACAATCTAGCAGCTACTGAGTGTTTAGTGGAAGAATATCTGTCCATTATATCAACACATATATAGTCACACACTTCCATAGTTAGTAACAAAACTTATTTCTTGGGGATGCAAGGCCAGGGTTAAAGATTTCTGTTAAATAAAAGAACAGAAAAAAAATGAATCAAATAGAATAGCTGGAATCAGAATAATAATCTAATTATAAACCCTTCTACACTTTTATCACTTTCAAGAATATGGTACACGGTTTTTAAGCACAAAACACGCTGAGTAAAAAAATACTTCCTTCCACTATCACGCTAGAGCCGGCACTGTGAGAGCAACAGTGCTCTTTCTACCTGGCAGTCCCGGCTTCCTCCACACCGCACTCCTATGTGCGCATGCGCACAACAGTCAAACACCACATCGCTTGCATGGTGAAGAGCAAAGTTTCATACAAAGATGTTTGTATATTTTTCATAAACTGGGTGATGGCTACTGAAGTACTGACATTGAGCTTAGGGAATATATATTTACTACAAAAATAAAGAAAGAATTAAAGAAAAAAGACTCATTATATTAAATGTTATAGGTAATATCAAGTGGAAATAGGGGGTGCTGCAGTTCCGCAGTGCCTATACACCAGGCGCCACTGACAAACCCAAACAATGTTTTCAAATGTAGGTACTTATTGGTTTGTTACTGTCTTAATTAGTTCGGGATCGTACAACTATCAAAAAGAGGGCAGCCGGAAGTTGAACGTTCTAACTTGATATAGTTTTGACATGAAGAACGGGTCAAACAACTAGTCAATGAATATACCAGGGAAACATAGTCGTGTATGATACATATGTAATGGTGTTTTGGCACGAAGAACGGGTCAAACAACTAGTCAATGAATATACCAGGGAAACATAGTCGTGTGTGATACATATGTAATGGTGTTTTGGCACGAAGAACGGGTCAAACAACTAGTCAATGAATATACCAGGTAAACATAGTCGTGTGTGATACATATGTAATGTTGTTTTTAAAAATACGCTAAAAACAATGTTTATTCACCAATTTTGTAGGCTATATATTTTCTGTGAATTTGGTGGTTTCTACCGACCTATGAGTAGTTTACGTTATTAGAACTAGACAGTAGTGTGTTGATGTCATTACGTAAAGGGAAGGGGGACGAAGCACCGACGGCCAAGGACAATCGTCCTCTCGCCTCGCTCATGCGCAGTAGTCTCTTTGTTTCTATCAGAACAGAGGCTCTAGTCAGCTGTACGATCTATATGCCACTTTTGATATAATTTCACCACGTGTAAAATCCACTTTTAGGATATTTTCTAAAAGTAATATCCTGTGGCCCTGCCTGACACTTTTGTTTACGAGAATCGTCGTGTTTATCAATATAATGTCAGAAAGTAGTATCCTACCAGTAAAGATACCATCCAGTCCATGTCCATGTACTATCGCTAGAGACTATATAGTTGGCAAAACTGATGGTGATGCTCATATCAGGTTAGCGAGTAACTCAGCTCTCAGTCCTACAAGATCCGTGCACGCGGTACAACTCCATGGTTGTTGACGTCACTAGAGGCACGAGGACGACGTTCTTATCATGTCGAGTGACGTCATCGTCGACCTGCCGACGCCACAATACGCTACTCGGGACAGAGATACAGAGGTCTCGCGTTCAAGTCCCGCGGAGGAGAGTCACACGGACGAAGCTGACAGTGATAGTGACAGTGACGTCGACCAAGATGAAGGCGTCCAACATGAGACGTGTGACCTGGACGCGGCTCTCCAGGCGTCGATGCCCACCTCGGTGTATATGGAAGGCTCCAGAGACGTGCAGATAGGCTCCCGGCTCCACTACAATGCCCCTGTCACGATTAACCAATATGTACACGTGTTAAGACCCGACTCTGAGACGCGGGAAGAGGCGGCGGCCGAACCACGAACTAATGGCAACAACAACAGTGAGTCATACAAGTATAAATAATATTATCTAAACTAAAGTTATATTTGTCTGTATGTCTATTTACCTGCAACGGTGATCTCATCTTACCTGGTCTAGGCTCGTGATGATAGGTCTACTGTTCACACAACTACTAGACACAGGTCAGTACTTCGTGTTCCTGGTCCATAAGAAATTCTATTAAATGGTTAAAATTGAGTTATAAATATATTTCTTGTGATTGTACTTGAACTATATTTTAGTATATACTGGAAGTTTTCTCAACAAAGTTGTGTTTGGTTGGTTTACTATGACTCTGTAATCACGAGTAGAATATCTTGTGGACCAGGAACACGGAGTACGGACCTGTGTCGGGGCCCTGAACATTGAATTGTATGCTGGATTTGTAGTATTTCCTTTAAAAACAGAAATCATAATATATTCTAATAATCTTTTCTGTTCTCTCTGTTCTACAGGACAGGAGAACTAGTCACAGCTCATGTCCAGAAGTTCTTATTTCAGAGACGTAATCACCGGCTTAATAAAATACTTTAATTGTTATAGATATTTTCGAACCACTTTGTGAAAGATGCTAGATAATTATATCTTAATGTGTGCGAGTGCCAGACCAATGAGTTGTTTATTGATTCATTCCCTCGTTTCGTTATTTCCAATCAGCCCCATTTGAATCTCGTCCTGTTTCGGGAGAAGTTTTTTTAAATATACTACAATGTTTCAGCTGTGGGTTTCATAAGAGCAGTAAAACAAATAGAAATGGTAGAAATCATTAAAAACTGTTAGTAGCATATGTTTTATAACCAAATCATGACCCAAGCAATGTCCCAAAAAAATCAATAAACGTTAGGTGGAGAATTGTGACACAATATATGAGTAGATGGCATGGCCTAGAAGTAAACACATCTCTGTCACATGTCTGCCCGTACTGTGTCGTAATAACAACCAAGAAACACCGTATCGCTGAAAATGAACTCGTTTATTATTTCCACTGCCAATTCTCTGGGGAATTGATGAAAGTTGTAATTTGCTCCCCTCCTGTTAAATAAGGTGACTATCAGAGTTGTGTGGTTGTAGGTTCCTGCTCCAACAAGCCCCAGGTGTCACAGTGACCATCAGAGTTGTGTGGTTGTAGGTTCCTGCTCCAACAAGCCCCGGGTGTCACAGTGACTATCAGAGTTGTGTTGTTGTAGGTTCCTGCTCCAACAAGCCCCAGGAATACACCCCGGGTGTCACAGTGACTATCAGAGTTGTGTTGTTGTAGGTTCCTGCTCCAACAAGCCCCGGGAATACACCCCGGGTGTCACAGTGACTATCAGAGTTGTGTTGTTGTAGGTTCCTGCTCCAACAAGCCCCAGGAATACACCCCGGGTGTCACAGTGACTATCAGAGTTGTGTTGTTGTAGGTTCCTGCTCCAACAAGCCCCAGGAATACACCCCGGGTGTCACAGTGACTATCAGAGTTGTGTTGTTGTAGGTTCCTGCTCCAACAAGCCCCAGGAATACACCCCGGGTGTCACAGTGACTATCAGAGTTGTGTTGTTGTAGGTTCCTGCTCCAACAAGCCCCAGGAATACACCCCGGGTGTCACAGTGACTATCAGAGTTGTGTTGTTGTAGGTTCCTGCTCCAACAAGCCCCAGGAATACACCCCGGGTGTCACAGTGACTATCAGAGTTGTGTTGTTGTAGGTTCCTGCTCCAACAAGCCCCAGGAATACACCCCGGGTGTCACAGTGACTATCAGAGTTGTGTTGTTGTAGGTTCCTGCTCCAACAAGCCCCAGGAATACACCCCGGGTGTCACAGTGACTATCAGAGTTGTGTTGTTGTAGGTTCCTGCTCCAACAAGCCCCAGGAATACACCCCGGGTGTCACAGTGACTATCAGAGTTGTGTTGTTGTAGGTTCCTGCTCCAACAAGCCCCAGGAATACACCCCGGGTGTCACAGTGACTATCAGAGTTGTGTTGTTGTAGGTTCCTGCTCCAACAAGCCCCAGGAATACACCCCGGGTGTCACAGTGACTATCAGAGTTGTGTTGTTGTAGGTTCCTGCTCCAACAAGCCCCAGGAATACACCCCGGGTGTCACAGTGACTATCAGAGTTGTGTTGTTGTAGGTTCCTGCTCCAACAAGCCCCAGGAATACACCCCGGGTGTCACAGTGACTATCAGAGTTGTGTTGTTGTAGGTTCCTGCTCCAACAAGCCCCAGGAATACACCCCGGGTGTCACAGTGACTATCAGAGTTGTGTTGTTGTAGGTTCCTGCTCCAACAAGCCCCAGGAATACACCCCGGGTGTCACAGTGACTATCAGAGTTGTGTTGTTGTAGGTTCCTGCTCCAACAAGCCCCAGGAATACACCCCGGGTGTCACAGTGACTATCAGAGTTGTGTTGTTGTAGGTTCCTGCTCCAACAAGCCCCAGGAATACACCCCGGGTGTCACAGTGACTATAAGAGTTGTGTTGTTGTAGGTTCCTGCTCAGACAAGCCCCAGGAATACACCCCGGGTGTCACAGTGACAACGGTCAAACCTCCACTTAGTCCCACACACTGGGGGCTAATTAGTGGAGCTGCTATTCTCATCATCGCAGGCCTCATGGTGACAGTGTACTACTTCAAGACTGGAGGTCCATCGTCTACCAACCCACCTCCTGCTGAGGACATGCGGGTGCTTCCTCCTCCAGGTGAGGACATGCCGGTTTATTTAATTAAACATGATTGATGAGTTCGATACAGTGATAATCTTTTCAAATTTATTAAATACTACATATTATTAGATACCAAATTTAGTAACTAGGTAGAGTACATCACTATTGTGTAAATTCTTAATGTGATGGATGAGCTTGATGAAATGATACTAGTTTCCCAATGTCTGGCTTAATGTCACTTAACATGAGTCTTAAATCACCACACTTAGTAATCTGGAGTCGATAGAAGTAGGCTGACCACACTAAAACCACGTTCCACCAAATACGATGTTGGAAATGAAATCAGGAGCCTCTTAACAACTCTCCATAATGCAGGATAGCGATAAGGAATTTCCTTCTGTAACCAAAACTCCTGGTACAATTTCTTAAACTTTGGTTTCAGCTCAATGCCATTTTGTATCTCAATTAGTTCTTTCTCCAATGCTCCAACTTCTTCCCTATCTGAAAATTGACTTAATACCCCAGTCTGGAATGTTAATCATAACAAGATCTTTGAATCGATCAGCCATATCTTCATGCAGCATATTCAAATGTTCACAAAAGACTTGCAGATCGTCATCTTGTATACCGACTTTCTTTTCTAGCTCAGATAAGCTTAGAAATTGGTATAGCTCACGGCGGCCTCAATTGCGCTTCAGTATAGTTAATTTTGCAATAAATGTAGATACGACAGATTTGGCTTTAATAAGATTGGTGTCATTGCCTTGCAACTTCAAATTAATTTCATTGAACTTTGCAAATAGCTCAGACAAATAGCAATCTTATGTTTGATTTCTTTGAGTTCATTACTGAGCAAAGCATTCATGTCTTCAAACCATTCAACAACAGTGTCAAAAAGGTTGTAAAATCGTATCAAACAGTTTCCTTTAGATAGCCAACGAACTTCAGTGTGAAGCAACAAACGTTCAAAGTCTTCAGCATTATCAGCACAGAGCTCCCGGAATAGTCGATCTTTGAGAGCATCTCATTCACTGCAGTAATAACAGTGTGCAATGAATTGTGTTGGCGTCCACTGAGATTCTTTGCAGCCAGATGTTGGCGATGAATGACACAGTGAATGGTAAAGATATTTGGCACGGATTTTTTTCAAGTAAGCGACACACCCACGGTAGCGACCAGTCATTGATGGTGCTCCAACACTTACACAAGCAAGTATGTTAGTAAGTGGAATTTTCTTTTCTTTGAAAAACTACTCAACAACATGAAATATTGACTCTCCTTTAGTATCGGTTTTTAGTTGCCTTGAAATAACAACTCTTGAGCCAAACTCTCGTCTTTTATAAAACGCACATAAGCGAGAAATACAGATTCATTGCCTGGCAAAGTTGACTCGTCCATCTGTAATCCAACTTCTGTTGTCCTTAGTGTGTTTCGCAGTAGATCTTCCACATTCTCAGCTAATTCATATATGCATTTTTGCACTGAATTGTTGCTGAGAGGAATCATCTTACTTATATAATGTGGGGACTTGTGCTAAACAGTATTCATAACCTCACTAACCGCTGGAAGGATGAGTTCACCAATTGTATGGGGCTTTCCAGACTTAGCAATCAACAATGAAATGTTGTACGATGCACGCAAACCATCAGTTTTTTGTTGTGAATTATTGCGAATCATGTTTAACAATGTTGGCCACTTTTGAAACTTTTCACGAAGTGATTGAAAAAAAGTTAAGTTCTTATCTGGCTTGTCAGGATGTGCATTCTTTAAATGTTCGATGAATCTGAAAGGCTTCGTGGCCTCATTAGAAAATATCTTTTCACATAACAGACACATTGGCAGCTGCTGGTTTGATGATCCAGGTATATATCCATACTTAAGATATACTATATTTTCTACTTTTATTTTTTTATTTTTCTGCTTCTGCCATTTCTAATCTAAAAAAAGAGAGAAGATTTTAGGCCAATTTAAAAAAAAGTGTTTTTCTGTTGCTTCCTTCAGAAATTTACAGCCATAACATTAAATTTTGGTTCAATAATATATGTATGAATTATATATATGTATGTATGTATGTATGTATGTATGTATATATGTTTGTATGTATGTATTATTAACGCGGGGAAAAAAATATTAATTCAGAGTTACATTTATTTTCAATTTTTATATACCTTTTAAAAATGGTTTTGCTACACAATTATTTATGTACACAACTTGTAAGTGAATATTAAATAAAAAAATTGAGCTCTATATTAGGCATCGGTACTGAATTTAATTGTAATTCTTTTATATCCCCATATAACGTCCATTTAAATTTTAAACTTTTAATACTGAGTAGGCTGCAACAAAAATAGCACGTTTGTAGCTTCTAATCTTGATTCATAATCAACGTGGTGAATAATTTAGAACACAGGAAAATAAGTATCACGCTCAATAATATTTTGTTCAGGACTTATCACTAAAATGTTGAGGTGACAGCAAAGAAACAAGAAAACAGCACGACACTTTCTCAAAATGAGATATAATGGTCTGAATAGCTCTGGGGAAGTGGCCTCAAGAAGGGAGGGAGAACTTGACGTAGTCTCGGGGTGAGAACGCATGTCGTGGCCTAGAGAAGGGAGGGAGAACTTGTGACGTAGTCTCGGGGTGAGAACGCATTTCGTGGCCTAGAGAATGGAGGGAGAACTTGTGACGTAGTCTCGGGGTGAGAACGCATTTCGTGGCCTAGAGAAGGGAGGGAGAACTTGTGACGTAGTCTCGGGGTGAGAACGCATGTCGTGGCCTAGAGAAGGGAGGGAGAACTTGTGACGTAGTCTCGGGGTGAGAACGCATATTCGTGGCCTAGAGAATGGAGGGTTTACGAGAAACATGACCTTGGAAAGGGAGGAAGAAACTTGAAGCAAGAAAGGTATTTTGCTGGTCAAATATAAATAAACAACGCACTCGGAAAATACCCCCTCTACCACCCTGTAGTTAAAATACACTCTGTTTGAAAATGAAAAATTTAAAATCGATGATGAAAAATAGTTCTTGACCAAATCAACAAAAGGGTCGCTATTTCTCCATCCCTGCCTTTTAGACCATTCTTACCTTCCTGCATGTATATATGGTGTATGAATGAATGTACTTTGTGTTTTTATATATGCTTTCATGTATTTATGGTAGTTTGCATAACTAGTTACAAGTGACAAGCTCAATAAAATGGGAGAACACTCACCCTCTGCCCTGTTGAACGCTAACACCGGAGTAAATGTGCCACGACTTCCTCTCCCTAACACACAATTCCACAGACTAAATGCAGATAGTGACGGGCAGAATCGGATTAATAGAATCGATTCATTCGATTATTCTGAATAATCGATTCATTTGATTCTTTCAAAATATTTCGAATGAAAACAGTAGCTGACTTGACGCGAGCTGGCCGATTCATTCACTTACTACTCCCTTACCAGAAGTACTGAGGAAAATTGACCTTATTATTATGAATTTTTCCAGGCTATTTATATACAGGTCTTCATTTCTATTAGGTTCATTTTCAATAAATAGTCCCTATTGCCACACAATAATTGACCTTACACTTTCGAATAACTCTAAGGTTAATTTAATACAAAGTTTAAGTGGTTGTACAGTTTACAATTGGATAATAGCCAAAAATGTAACCACGATTTATATATATTTAATTGTTTGGGGAACAAAATCTTTGTTCATAAGTGAACTTTGTTTCTATTCTCGCCACCAGGCGGCTAACTTTGAGTAGCGCTCTTACCACCTTTCTATTTAATCATTTGTATCATTAGTAAGTGAATATGTTTCAGGGATGTTGACTTTGACTTCATTTTTTTAGTCTTTTATTGTTATATGAGGAGCACTCACTTGTTGTATGTAGCTACGGTTACCTTGTCTACCTTAAGCGGTGCAATAGGAAGATGTGTGCAGTTTTTGTACGAGTCTATCTCTATGGGATACATTGCTAGACGGGATACTTAATTTGATTCTGACTCTATTTAATGTATGATGCGTGCTAACTTATTAGTGGTAGTAATACATATTCTTGGTGTTGTATTTTATTTCACGCTGCTCTATTACTCTATTAGATAGAGTATTAGTACAGGAGGTGGGCAAACTTTACCATGAATGTATTATATCCTGATCATTAATGTGCCCGAGGTATTAGCACCATTATTGGCGGGCTCGATTGATATTATTGTATTTACCTTAGAGTACTCTGGGATATTTTTTTTAGTATTGTAATGTCTTAGTGCAATATTAATATCCTTATCTTTGGGTTGTCAAGTGAACTTCGTATATTTACGACGTCTTCTCCTCTATTTTAACCACAGGCAGTTGGTGAACTAATGTATATATTTATGGGGATGCCTTATTCAATATTAACGTCTCTCACATTAAACTCTAGTCTATTTTCATATTAATGGAGTAGTATATTTATATTAAAGTCTCTTAATTTAAACTCTAGTCTATTTTCATATTAATGGAACATTATGTTTAAATCAAAGTATCTTACTTGGAACATTCTAGTCATTTTGGTATCTTATGAAATATTACGTTTAACTACAAAGTCTTCAACGTGACTCGTTCTAAGCGATATTACTGCATTTGTAATTTTTATTGTGTATCATTCATTTCTCTTACAACAAATAAAATATATACTGTTATTCTCTGGTAAATCCTTGGCTGTTATTTCTCACACGTCCATGCAAGAAAAGGTAGTTACATTTGTATATATTTTCTTTTGTATGTATTTTAGTTTGAATGATGTTATTCACATATTATATATGTCTATTGTTATATGCCAGTTGAAGAGTTATGTTTCGTGCTCTTTGGGAAGTCCTTCTCTGGATGTCCTTGTTGTTGAGCCAATTAGTCAAGTGGGAATGTTGGGGTTTGTACGTTTCTCTTCTTTGGCAGTCCTGGGTTGGAACTCGTCATGATGATTATATGGGCTTGTGTTGATATTATTTATATATAAAAAAATACGTTAGTTCGTTGAAATTTATTTTGTATTAATTTAGATCCCATTTATTGAAACTAATTTTATTGGCACACACGATACGACAGGGCAGCTTAGCGCTTCGTGGACCGTTACTCTGTTAGCTTGTTTGACGAGAGAAAATGTTCTTTAGCAAGGTTATGGAACGAATGGCTAAAGAAGACTTCTTTTTGAGAGTATCTATCATAAAAAATCATTCTAGTATGTTATTTTTGTCTTTCTTTTGTTACACCATGCTCCGTCCGTTGTAGAAGCGAGCGAGCGAGATGGGGAGTGTTTTTGTTTCACAAGTATTTGCATTGGGGATGGGGTACTGCAAACAAAAGGGCTCGGTTGTCAACAACTAAAAACTAAATAAATGATCACCCAGGTGTGTGACAAGATTCCCTAAAACATGTGGATGCATTTAGTTTTAAGTTCTGAAACTATTCATTAAGTTGGAAATTGGAATAGGTTAAGGCTGGGAACTTTTGATTTAAATATTTGTGAAACGAAAAATCTATTTCATTACAGTATATGTATGTATGAGGGTATGCCTTTTTCTGTGTGACGATGTGTGTGTATCTTTGAAGCAATGATTATAATCAATGAACGGTAGTCACATTTTTTTACAAGCATGATGCATTATTACTCTCTCACATATGAAATATGCCTGTGATCAATGAATGATATAAAATATCTTCTTGGTATGATGTATAAATAATTTATTAATTGTTGTTTAGATCATATAATGTCTGCCATAATCAATGAGTTATGATTAAACTTGGTGAAGTCTGTTGAAGTCTGGTCAAGCCTTGGGAATTTTGATAAAGATTTGTTTAAGTCTGTTGAAGTACTTTGTTATATGTTGAAGTCTGTTGAAGTCTTGTTGAATTATTTTGAAGTATGTTAAATTCTGTTTAAGGTCTGATAAAACCTGTTGATGTATGTTGAGGTTTGTTGAAGTCTTTTTGTGTATGATGAAGTATATTGATGTATATTTAAGTCTGTAGAAGTCTGTTTGAGGTCTGATGAAGTTTGTTGAAGTCTTGTGTAGTCCGTTGATATAAGTTGAGGCCTATTTATGTATGTATCGCATGTTTTTATTGTATTATTGTCTATATTGTATGCATTTACATATGCATGTTGTATATATTAATGTACGTACTGTTTATGGTGTTAAGATATGCAATATATATATATGGTATGGGTGTTTTGTATCTAATACATCCATTGTATGTAGGTACGTTGTATATTTTATGTATTAATGTATACACTGTTATCGCTGTCGATGACAGTCAACCACTCTTGAAGTTGTAGTCTACCAAATTTACCGTTATTTCCAGTCTTTCGGTCTACAATATGCATGAGAACCTCTCGCTACACAGATTACAACAAAGAGATGCTATCACACAGCAACAAGCTGACCACAATGTTCGCAAAAACACTCGATTATAGTAATAGTTAAAATTTTTGCTTTAACTTTTTTCACAGAGCCCAACTCGACCCTTCCAAATGGTCACCGCATAATTTCTAAACCAGATTGGAGGGGACGTCCACCCAAGTACGTCCGACCATTGGTTCAACCGACGCCGTATGTCGTGATCACACACACCGCCGGTAACCGCTGCTCTGATTTCAACACTTGCGCAGCGCAGCTTAGGAACATACAAGACCAGCATGTAGGGGAAAACAACATGGCCGACATAGGCTACAATTTCTGTGTCGGGGATGATGGCAACATATATGTGGGCCGCGGCTGGGACGTGACCAACATGCTCGATGGTTGGGTCAAGTTTAAAAGTATCGCCATATGTTTTCTGGGTAATTACGTTTACGAGTACTTGAACACAGCTCAGATAGAATCTACTCAGCAGTTGTTAAAGTTAGGTGTTGAGTGGGGTAAGTTGCATCCTGAGTATAGACTGGTGGCTCACAACCAAACTACCCCTACACTCAGCCCTGGGACCAACGTGTATGACGTCATTCAGAACTGGCCTCACTTCTTTATACCATTCACAAATAACACTTCCCATCCTATGACCCAATTGAAAGACTAGTCTATTTATTTTCCCTGTCCAGGACATAAATTATTGTTCGGCTTAGAAATATGTTGTATACCTTGATCTTATTACGAGTGGACAATTTGGAGCACCTTTTTAAGAAATACAAACATTTTACTATATCATTGTG
Source organism: Timema douglasi (assembly GCA_901482245.1). NCBI lineage: Eukaryota > Metazoa > Arthropoda > Insecta > Phasmatodea > Timematidae > Timema > Timema douglasi. The sequence goes on from CABEEJ010005080.1 coordinate 46,594, forward strand.
ATTTTAGAGGTAAGGATAATACTATCAAGACGTATTAATACGTTAAAATAGTTATAGTAGCTTTTTATAGCTTTAGATCGTGTCTATTTGTAAGAAAATTAGGATATGGGCTTTACATCATGTCAAAACACAACTAATTATAAAATGTAAGGCTACTTACAGAAAAAGATGTTCTACACCGCTTGTCGTGCCTTCACAATGTTAAGTCTTAGTTTAAATATATATTGTGGTAGTTTTTAGTGCTTCTTACTGCTTACTGGGGATGTTGTCTTTCATTCAGGATAATTATCTGGTGCTAAATACTGCGCAGTGAACAGTGCGCAGTTAACTAGAAGTGCAAATAGTTACAGCCTATATATTTGTAACTATAACTTCTCTCTTATATATAATAGTGATTTATATGACTATAATGTTGTTGGCTGGATCTATAATAATTTTAAATGTTTAAAATATGCCACTTAATACTTTTAACTTGTTTGATAATCATTATAGAAACCATAAAAATGTGTTTGTGTTTCATTTAAATGTGTGTCATTAGTCACTATAAAGGCTCAGATGTTTATGGACGTAAAAATCGCGAAATATGCATTCAACTATGTCCTTAAAAATACCTATCTGTGACCTAAAAATTAACAAACATGTCCTTATAATTATGTTAATGATAAAAAATAGTATGCCTCAAATCAAGGAAATAACTTACAGTAAAATAAATAAGCCGGCAGATATTTAATTATCGATCTAGAAAACTTACAACTAATTCACAGAAACATTCCAAAGATAAATAGGGGAACCTTTACAAACAGAACACGAACTTAGTGGGATGGGGAGAGACAGTTCTACCCATTGACTTCTATAGTATAACTGTATGGACAACACATACACATTGCAAAGGACCAAAGCGTGACGTTCAAGTTTATCGTCTGCTACACTGTGGGTGGACAGATTTAACGGTTTCTTTCAATGATCCTATGCGAAAACATGTATCTTATTAATAAAAGTGTTATTGTTTGAAATTAATGAAGTATTATACCACACTTTCATGAAGAAGTATTTGCATTAAGGGATATACAATTCAGTTTTACAGGTAATAAATACTGTACATATACTAATAAAATCTTTAACATATTTAAATAATTATGTAGTTATCATCAATTTTGTTTACAGTCTGCCAAGACTACACTTATATTTAAAGTTGGTTATTAGCTTTTCATAAACCATATTACATTGAAAGTTCGATAAATATAATGAAGTATCTTGAAACTTGATTACATTTGTTTGAATGACAAACTTTGTCTAGAAGTCTTACGTTCCAATGATAATGTAGGTTATAGGCTTGTAGGAAGTACGGTATCTATTAAACCATGTTTTTAGTAATAATCCCAATCTGTACCAGAATACTATCATATATTTAATATTTTGGTAGGATAAACGGCCATTTAGAACGGAAGTAGAAATTCCCTTCCTGAAAGGTCTTTTATCCTACCTAAACACAATTATAGGATAGGATTCTGGTACGAGATAAAGCCTTACAAGCGAGCTTCCCTCAAAAATAATCGTATATATTAGGCTACATCAACTTATATAAAGAAAAACCTAACCAGTTTTGAACTTTATGTTCTTCAAAGCTTTTACTAACATATTTATTTCATTTAACTAATCACACATTGATTTGTTTCATACAGTCAACTAAATTAATGAACGATGTCAAAATGCCACATTGCCTTGTATGGGTGTAGGAAAGAAGGAGATACCCGAAAATTTCCTTCTCTCTTAGACAATGGTATGTAGACGACAGCTTGGAAATTTCAGCCACAGATGTCCATCCAGTTATATTATAGAGATCAATGGTTCTACCCTAAGTTCATACTACCTTTGTCTCTCGAGAAAAGGTCTCGAACAGGTATATATGGACTACTTGAAGTTGTCAGGAATAGTGAATCTTTTTTGAGAAAGCAAAACAAGATTTGATTCTTCCATACTAGGCCAGGCGTCAGGTATTTTCAATCGGAAAAAATCCCAGAAAGCTGTAAAAAAAATTTGATCGCTTTATTTTGGGGGGGTCTAATCAACATATTAGTTTTTCCCCTTCGTGCGATTTCTGCGTTCACCACAACAATGAAAAAATCACGCTAAAATTAGATTTACTTTCAATGTTTCCTTTTAAGATAGTTTTATATTAAAAATAGCTATATCCATAACTAAACAAAATTAAAATTTCTATAAAAATGTTTGGGAACATTTTTATAGTGCGATAGATAGCTTAGAACAGTGTTTCTCAACATATGGTACGCGTACCATTGGTGATACGTGAGCCAGTACGGGAACTAAGTATAAAATAAAAGGCAAATTAACATAAAAGTATAAAAATAGTTTTTTACTCTTTACGCGAATTGAAATTTATGCACAAATGTCTTACTTTTCTACTCAGAACATTTCAAGTAACTAAATGAAAACAATTAGATTTTACATTATCAATAACAATATCGTGTCTTAATCACTCCCCGTTATCACAGTTCCAAGAAGAAAGAAGGTTTGGCCGGGCACGGTTGGTTGCCCCTGAGGGCAGCGAGAAGTTGGTCGAGAGAACACCAGGACTCTTTGCCATTCGGCAAGCGCTCGAATATCCCAGAGAAGATCACTCCTATCGGCTTCAGCGAGTCCGTTTCAGTACAATGAGAGAGATTCCATTCAGTCAATGAGTAGAGACTATGTGAGTGATTCATCCCTAATGGAGAAGAAGACGCATCTATTTCTCAGTGTGTGATTTGTTGTGAGACTCTGTTAAATTATTCGATGAAGCCTTCCCTTCTTAAGCGACATTTTGAAACTAAGCACGGGTATGTAATATTTACAGAGAAAACTGTATGATTTTTCAACAAGGAAATTCCTAATAATGTCATTCTCAAGATTTAACATGAAGGCTCTGGAGGCATCTTACAATGTCAGTTTAAGAATAGTTAAAGCAGGAAAACTGCACAAATTCGGAGAGTCATTAATATTAACAGCAGCTATAGATATGAACAGTTTAATTTTCGGGGGAAAGGTAGCAAAACAACTTGAAATGTTTCCATTATCAAATTACACCGTGTCACGAAAACTTTCAGATCTAGCTTCAAATGTTAAATAACAGTTAGTAGAAAAAAGGTTCGGGCTTTTAAATATTATTCTATTCAATTGTATGAAATTACTGACGTTACCAACATAGCCCAACTTCTTACGTATGTAAGATTTATAGATGGTAACACAGTGAAAGAAGAGATCTTGTTTTGTGAACCATTGCTTGGTCGAACAACTTCTAATGAAATATTTGCAAAGATAGACCAGTTTATGAATATGAATGATGTACAGTGAAATAAATGTATTGTAGTTTTTTTCTGATGGAGCACGTGCAATGACTGAGAAACACAATGGGGTTGTTGCCAAAATTAAAGAATTCGCTCCTGAGGCTAAGTCTGTACATTGTAGCATTCATCGTGCGAGGCTTTAGCCACAATAAAAAAATGCTACTTGATCTGAAAACAGTTTTGAATGAAATGGTTAGAGCTATCAACTTTTTAAGTCCAGAGCTATGAACTCACGACTATTCTCGATTTTGTGAAGTGAAATGGGTGCTGAGCATGATTCACTTCTACTTCATACCAAATTCAGGTGGCTGTCAACGGGGGCTGTATTGAGCAGAATTTATGAACTTCGTTCAAAAGTGCAGATTTTTCTCTCTGACACGTCTTCGGACTTAAATTATTTCATTGGCGGACTGTGACATGTCCGGGTGTAATGCCTTGCAGATATATTTTGCTGCCTCATCAAGTTGAGTAAGAGCTTACAGGATGCATGTACATCCTTATTCTTGATACAGGAGAAAGCCTGGATTAACTTGGGTTAATCATTAAAGAAATCGATTGTAGAAACACGTTTTCCTTTCCATTTTTTTTTATGATTTCTTAAGTGAAAATGAAATTTTTCTTAATAGTGAATTGACGACGAATACAAAGGAGAATCTTGGGAGCCTAATCACAGATTTCAAATAATACTTCCCTGAAAACCTAACTTTAGAATTGTGACCAATTTTCTACCGACACCGTTTCAGAATCGAACTCCTTCAGATAAAGACGAACTGATTGAACTTTTGCAATGGAAGTCTCAGGCAAATGATCAAGAGGATGGATTTAGCAGTATCTTTTCTAATTTACATTAAAATAATAAGAATATTGCCTACAGAAACCAGTTGAATGTTGAGCCTAATTTAAGACTCAAATAACTCAATTGAAACCAGACAAGCACAATCTTCACACAGAAACAATAATGTGAATTTCGTAATTAGCAATGTACTATATTTACAGCTTATATTGATTTTAGGTGTATGTTTATTTTAAATAAAGCAATACATCAGTGATTAGTGGTAGGAGTGCATATAAACGCTAATTTCCCCCCTTGGACCAACACATTACGTTTTCCCATAGTACATTTGGTTAGTGGTACATTGAACTGTCATTTGAACAATAAGTTGCAAGTCCTAACTTTGACAACAATATATTAATGTTTCTTACGCTAAGGTAAACTTTCCCTGCCATATGGGCAATAAGTTACAAGTCTTTTACTTGGACAACAATATAGTAACATCACTTACGCAAGAATGAATTATCTTTGCCATTTGAACAATAAGTTGCAAATCATAACTTTGACAACAATATACTAATATTGCTATGCCGTATGGGCGATAGACATCTAATCTCTCAAAGGTGATATGTGAACAAATAGTCGTGACATCGCACGAACCCTTACGGGGCTTCATGTTGAAGTAAACTAATTTGAATGAGTTCAAATTAATACAGTTTTATGAACTGTGAATATTACTCGCCAAAAAGGAATTTCAATGAACAATAAGCCGAAAAGGAATTTAGTACCTCCCTGCAACATCCAGGACACGATCCTGACAAGAGTGCCGCACATATTGAACTGTACCATTATATACTCTTAGTTTAGCTCGAAAAGGGGGGAAGAGGGGTAAACAAATAACGGTCAACACAAAACAAAGCAGAGAAGGTAGGGGATAGATAGAAACCAGTGGAACCTACGTAGGAGCTAGTAGAATATTCCAGGTCCCATGTTGCAACATAACACCACAGTCTTGCGCGTGCGCACCACACATTTCCCACCACGCCTCGAGATACGGCACTGTTCAGTCTGGCATGATATTTCCTCGTTTAGTTGCTCGGTCAATTTCATAGCGGCATGTTGTTGTTATCTTGTGTGGGGAGGACATAGTGAGTTGAAGCAGCTGAATGGGGCCTAAGGTGAGTTCACTTGCTTAACTCTTTGTACGCTTTTGTAGTTTATTTCCAATAAATGCTACCTTCGTCGCCTTAAGCGATACTAAGGGAAATTGCCATTGTAAATTTGTATAAGTTTTGGCAATAGTCTATTTTTGCCTAATCTTAACTCTAACTTTGTTTATTGTAAGATACAGGTTAGCTTGGTTGGGGTTGTAAGACATCCCCCCCCTTTTTTTGTTGCCATATTGTATTTCTCACGGCTCTTGTGCACCGTTTGTCAGGTCATTAGCTCGGGAGCCTGGCAATCTTTAATAAACTCAATTTTATTCATTCCTCTTCATAATTCCAATCATTACTCAAATTCTTCCACTGTTCCAGCTTCTCGTTCATGGAATACCCCAACCAACGGTGTAAAGAAATTAGAATTGAATGGTTTCAAGCGAAAAGTCGCAAATAGGCTGCGTGTGGAAGCTCATTCTTGAGATTGAGAGGGGTATAAACATAATCACACCTTTGCGTGGGTGTGTGTGTGTGTGCGCGTGTGCGTGGGACGTAATTCTTGTTACTTTCTCTCTATCTTACAGGTAGAAAAAGTATGGTGATCGTCAAAAAAATTGAACTCGAGATTTTTATGAATCTTGACGTTTCATGACTCCCTGGATCCGAAAAAGTGGTTTTTGAATTTCCGTCTGTCTGTACCTCCAACTAGAGCCTAAACTATTTTACTGATTGAGCTAAACCTTGGTATCTAGGGTTTTCATAGGGTTTCCCCGAGGAGTTTTTGGAATTAGATATCTAGCCCAAAAATTAAGGGTAGTTTCCTGAAGGGCAAAAAGAGAAAAAGTTGATTTTGATTAAATTTCATTTATAAACATTAATAAATATTTCAAACAAAATGGCTACTCTCAATATTTCGGCAAAATGGCTTTAAGGGCTCCGGTCTGATGCGTAAATTCACATTTTTGTATATCTCCGAAACTATTTGAGATATGAAATTACTTAGCATTAAAAATATGTATATATATTTATAATACAAATATTTTATTCGAAACATATTTTTATAAAATCAATAACTTTCAATATATACGCAATGATATATATTTTTTAACTTTTCGGACATTATAAAGTATAAGTATTGCGACCGTAAAATAAATCTAACCTGAAATGTTGATGGATGTCGACGTCTCATGACCCCCGAACCCTAAAAATAGTCTTTGCAATGCCGTCTGTCTGTGTGTCTACTAAAACTTAAAATTAAGAGTAGTTTTATAAGGGGCGAAAAGTAAAAAATAGGTTTCCTCAAAATCTGCTCCAAAGATTTTGATTAAAATTCGTATCTAGGCGTCGATTAAGATTATAAATAAAGTGGCTATTTTCATTTTCCCATGAAAATTATTTTTAGGGTACTTAACAGAAGCGTTAATTTCAGTATCTTCACAACTATTTGAGATACTTAACAACTTATCATTGAAAAATTGTAAGACTATTAGAATTAAAAACTTTTATTTGACATATATTTTTATAAAAGCAACAGTTTCTGAAGTATTTGCAAATATATTAATACAATTTTGTGAGCTTTAGTTGTAAAGAGATACTACTTAAGGTTTAACGCAATAATTCTCCAATGCCATAGAGTAATTAAATAGAAGTAAGTATCTAAAAGAAAGTATGTTATTTTTCCTTAAACCTCTTAGGAGAAATGTTTGTACAGAAATGATCTATCTCCATTTTAGACTCAATTGTCAATATTTACATTTTTTATAAGTCAAAATGTATAAATAATTAAATAGCAATGCGATGACTTGAAGATGTGCAACACCTAATAAAATGTTAAAATTTTAACCGGAAATAGAAATTTTAATACGAAGGGTTGACCCTTGTGGACCCAATATCCATCTTTTTTATTGGTCCAAACATACAAATGAGGACATTAATTCTTTAAAAATAAAAATATAAGATTTAAAACAGGAGTTTTAATGAATCTTGACGGCAATCTTGCCTTCTTACATTGTTCAGTTCAGAAATCTTACGAATTTATAGACAGAGAAAGAAAGTCTGTACGGTGCGCCGGACCATTTATGTATTTTAGCTATAGTTTTTTTTCATACTTTTTGTGTGTTTTTATATATATTATTTTGGTTATACTTCAGTTTAATTGTACTGGTTAAGTGTAAGAAAAGGAAGTAGCCTTAACTTCACCATTAAAGTCGATTATTATTATTATTATTATTATTATTATTATTATTAAACCCATTACTTACGTTTGGGACATTACGCCGTTATTGGCGGGCTCGGTGGATATTATGGTATTTACGTTAGTGTGCTCTGGAATATATATATATATATATATATCTTTAATATTGAAATGTTTGGGTTTTATATGTTTTAGTTACCCCATATCTTTGTATTTCGGCGCCATGTCGTCATTTATCATGGCCATAGGTAGTTGGGTGACTGTTGTTATGTTTGTATTAATGTTTCTTATTTAAGACCTTCTGTCATCATAAATATCTTATAAAATATTATGTTTAACTTCGAACTTCAACTTTATAAACTAAACAACATTACTACATCTGTACTTCAATGTATGTATCATCCCTTGTATTATTACAAATAAAACCAATACTGTAATTCTCTTGTAACTCCTTGACCTTTCTTTACGCTTCCAAGTTAGTTAAGGTGGTTACATGGGGTCCATAAAGAGTCTGTGGGGTCCATAAAGAGTCTGTGGGGTCCATAAAGAGTCTGTGGGGTCCATAAAGAGTCTGTGGGGT
>CABEEJ010005081.1:0-25133 GCA_901482245.1 Timema douglasi
CTTTTGTTCTTCTCATTCATTGAACTAGTAGTTCAAGGGGGGCGGTATGTTTAGTGTGAATATACCTACTGAACCAGCTGTGCTCTATTTTGTTTGTAGTTAATTATACTTATTAGCAGTAGGTGGCAGCACCACATTGCCCCTTCTCTTACTGGCTCTGGGCTCGCCTACTTCCGCACTTTTGTTTGTATAACGGTAAAATCAGTGTTCAAGCGTCTCTAAGTCTCGAGGTACAAAGCCCTGAAACTCTCTCGTGTGAAATAGTTATTGTATTTAAGTGCTCAAGACTCAAGATTGGGGCGCCCCAGATATCATCTCATCATTCCAGGTACTCTGTCACCATCTGTCAAAGATAAGCTCCTAGTTAATTAATTGTTTGTGTTATAATAAAAGCGTGTGCCAAATTCTCGCCTGTTAACACCGTACAGAACAATCTCATTATTGTAGAGCAGTATTACTCATTTAACCAAGTGGTGTGGTTTCGAATGGTGAGAAATCATGGTGTCGATGATATACTCATCCTTTCCTTCCCTTTTTAACTCCACTAATATAGGTCTAAATAAATTTTGAAAGTACTATGCCGGGACCCATATCTAGTTCTACTAGACATAAAGGAATTCAACACGGACCAGTTGATACAGCCTACTTCCAAACATGAAACCAAACGAGAAGAAACAGAAGTGGAACGTGTTACTAGTAAAAAAAGTGTCATAAGCAGGGTTAAGGGGCGTATGAACAACAAAACTGACTAAAGGGGGTGGTAAACAACTACCATCATCACCAAGGTCATTATTGGCAACCATAGGTACCATAAGTTCACCCTCTTCTCGGGGGTGGTGGTCGTTAATATACTTTTTCTCTCCCTTTTTTACCTGGTTACCAGCTATGACTGTCAGAAGCGACCCTCAGAGAAGGTAGTTGGCTTGTTAATACTTAAGAGTACTGACCTGTTGTCACAGACCATAACATCTTTTTGTGAACGTGTTTATTGGTTGTGGAAGGAAGGTGGAGTTTTGAAGTGGAGAGAGTATTATGTTGTGAATTATCTTGACCGAGATCTAGTACACTGTAATGGTAGACACAAGTGCAGTTCAGGCCCGATATGTGATTTGGTGTGTGTGTGATATAGATGACTTGAAAGAAAAAACACAGATTCATATTAAACACTCAATGAATAATGGATAAATGATCGCGAATTTGTTAAAAATGATTGATTGACGAATGTGAGATTGCGTCGAGTGGATGAGGTAAATAAAGAAATAAGGAAAGAGAATTTAAACAGGCTGGTTTGGAATTTATTGAGCTGGGTAAGGGACATCTTAAATTAGTCTCAGCTTTGTGTACTAACTTGGTTGTCAGGGTTTGTGCTGCCCTAGGATTATAATTATTGCATTTTACTCCAGCTCTCGGGTTTTGATGTAGGAACTTCTGTTTCGTTCTTCATAAATCTCCCTTAGTATTTTGCTCCCAGTCTTGACGTGGATAAATGCATTATTTGTTCTTGTGGTGACTCGTAGTATGTACCTGATTACCTTGTTTTGGACCACATGAAGCTGGCTCAAAACATTTGGGGCCGCATAACTCCACGCTTCACAGGCGTATACGAGTAGAGGAAGATCTAGACTCATATAGAGAAAAAGTTTTGTTCCGGTATTCAGTACCTGGCTCTTGAAAATCCTGTAATTAAGGACAAAGGACCCCCATTACCCTTTTCCTCGAGTTATCGACGTGAGGTTTCCAGTTGCGTCGGGAGTCCATTAAGACAACGAGATATCTGAATTCGTTACAGAAGGGAATGTCTTCACCTAGGACACTAAACAGGTCCAGTAGCTGGATCCTCCTTTTATATATCATGATAGCCGTGGACTTCACAAGGTTTACTTTTATTCTCTATTTTTCCAGCCAGTAGCTGAACTGGTCCAGGAATCTTTGCAGGTGTTTAAACCCGTACCTGATGTTCCTGTGTGTGGTTTAAAATAGGATTTCATCTGCAAATAGCCTGACACTGATTTTTTTTTGATCTGTAGGGATGTCGACAGCATATATTCTGTACAAAAACGGTGATAGGGCAGATCCCTGTGGCACTCCAGCTTTGATATTGTGTAGAGATGACCTTTTACCGTCCATTTTTACCCTAAAGTAACTACCGTGGAGGAAGCTTCTTATTGTGTGGATGTACATCCTTGAGAAATGTAAGTCAGTCATCTTTCGTAGAAGTCCAGCATTCCAGACCTTATCGAAGCCCTTTTAGACGCCCACAAGAACCGTTAGTGTAATTTTCTTCTTGTTAAAAATCTCTGTTGTCTCCTTCACAAAACTGGTGACGGGGTGTACTGTGGCGTAGCGGCTCCGGAAACCAAATTGTATATCAGGAATTAGTCGATTTTCCTGGGAAAACTGCTTTAGCCTTTCAAGAATTATTTTTTCATACACCTTACCAAGACAGCTGAGTAAGTTGATGGGTCTCCAGTTCTGAAGAAATCTGGAGTCTTTGCCAGGCTTCATAATAGATATTACATCCAACACCTTCCAAACTTCTGGAATGTAGCTCCACTTTAACGTGGCAGAAAATATGGAAGTCAGGAGTATAATGATTTTATCAGGAGCATGGCACAGCATTTCGTTTGATATTAGGTCCGCACCCGAGGTTTCTTTCATTTTTAGATGCATAGTAACATATAACTTAAATATCTTCATGTATATACAGCGGGGGTGGTAATATAGGTATAGATTCCTCGAGATATAGTTTCACCTCATCTTTCACTCCTCTTGTGAAGATGTCATCTTAGGGCTCGATGGTCGCCTTGAATTAATCTTCCAAAGATTCAGCTATAACATCTGCTGTGGCTGTATAAGTCATCCCATGACGTCCGTGAATAGCCAAAGTTCTAGTTTTAGAGTTGTCCTCTTTAAGTTGTTTGGTCATTTTCCACACACTATCACTACTGTTGACGGTTTCCAAAATGTACTCGTTCCAGCGAATTAGTTTCAACTGTTTCGCTCTACGGCGATGCTGGACGCTTAATCGGTTATATTCGGCTCGATGTCTCAACAAGCGGGATGTCTGGCATTTATGGCGCGCTTCCCTCTTCTGGGCTATCAGAAGTTCAGGTCTGGATGTTCTCTCTTTGGAATGACTATTGGGGCTTTGTAGGTCATTGACACCCGATGAGCCTCAAGCAGAGTTGATGTCAAGAGGACGACCAAGTTGTCCACCTCTTATGTCGATTCAACCTTCCATTCTAGCGGTATAACCCTTTATAAAGTGGCCTGGTATTTGGGCCTGTCAGTGCTTGGAATATGTCTTCTAAGAAAAAAGTTTCGAGGATTGGTAATTATTGGGAGCCGATAGAAAGCCAAGATGTGGTCGGAGTCCAGTTCATTTAAAGGTCGCAGGTCGTCAAACTGTTGGTTGAATTCTGTAAGTATCACATCGAGCACATCTGGTAGATTTCTGTCATTGTAGAGGTAGAATGTGGGTTCTTCCGGTGCCAAAACTACATAGTTTTTCAAGGTTGCATGTTCTGTCAGGGTATGGCAAGCTTGATTAGATAGGGTACTGTTCTAGAGTGTATGTTTACAATTACTGTCACAAGCGACGAAGAAATTTTTCTTGGCCATAAGCGTATTTAGCTCATCGGCTGTGATCGGGACCGAAGGGTTCCTATACACAGCACTAAACATTATCTCGCTCCGTGGTATGTGAACTATTATTGAAGGTGTTTCATTGTTCACCGTACCCGGAATAACTGTGTGGTAATGATTCAGTTGTTTTTTTAAACTAGGATGGCAGTACCTCCGGCCCTACCGGTAGGTCTGTCAGTCCTGTACATAATGTACCCATAAAAAGTCAAACTTTAGTTGCTGTTAATAGCGTCTCACAAATGATAACAATATCTGCTTGTATGTTTCCAATAGCTGTTCCAATTCATAAGCCTGCAGTAGGATACCATTCGCGTTCCAGAACATTATGTTCAAAATGTCACCTTGGTGATGTGTTTGATTATTTGCCATCACAGAAGAATTCAGTAACTGCTTCAAATAAAATTAGGGCCTTGGTGGTTTTGTTGGGGGTATTATTTAATCTGTCCAGGTATTTTAAGGTGTGCAAGAAGGAATATGTGAAGGAGGTTCCTTAGCTCAGTAACCTCATTTGTATTAGAATTTCCCTCGCTAGATTTTTGGGAGAGGTATCCTACGGCTGCTGCGTATGATAACCGCTTAGCCACGTGAGCGTGCGTTTCCGTTGGGATGCTGTTTTGCCTATGTCACTGGGGGACCTGGCTGGCTGGGTTTTACCTTATGTCCCCCTTGGGTAGACCTGTCCAGTTGCTTGTCGAGTCTTTCGACTTCCTTTACTAGTACAGGACAGTTGCTATAGTTCACCACACGCTCACCCTTACAGTTTGCGTAGCGTTCTGGTGTGGTTCTATCTTTCTTGGAACAGGCTGATGTCAAATATTCACCCAGACACTTGACACATCGTGGGGTTTGGGAACAGTAATTTGTATAGTGACCAAAGCGTTGGCATCGGTGACACTACAGTACCATGCTCGCCAATTTTAAGTATTCTTCTACCTTTAAAATTGTGTGGTTTATGGCCCTGACTTAGTAAATCTTTGCAACAGACTGATTTTTTTTTTCCAATGTGCAGACAAAGTTTGGGAGGGGCCTAGGTTTCACCGTTTGTGAGGTGGATTTCGTGAAAAGCTGTCTCATATTTTTGGGAGTGAAACCCATTTCAGTGAGCTCCAAGCTTATATCGTCGCAAGACATACTGAAGTGAAGGCTCTTAATAACAACCTTTAAGGGTTTATCCTTCTGGATCATATAGGTGTAGTGCTCACGGGAATTTTCCTTGAGAAGCTTTAACAGTAAGGAGTAGTCCCCAAGATAACTTTTAACAATTTTAACGCCCTGCGCTATACAGTAGTTTATAGTCGTCCTTTAGATTCGGATTTAGGAGTTTAATTATGTTGTTATACTTCACCACGTTTGGTACCATGATCGAAGGTGTTTTTACCTTTTTTTGATCCAGTCCCTTAACACAGGGTATCATCTGATGACTCCATAAGAACACCCTGTTGATCGTTGTAGTCTTGCCCACTAGCCAGTGTGGAGAACTGATTGTTTACTTTTATAGCCTTCGTCACTGGAACATCAACTCCGGGTTTGGCCCTATGTTTCCTTTTGAGAGACGAGACTGGTTCATAATTTAGGTCAGAATGATGTTGAATACCTTGTTTAGTTTGCGAATGTCCGGGTTATTGTTCATTGGTTGTTGCCTTCCTTGTGCATGGTGTATCCATGCTTCCATCCTGGGATTCCTCAGACAAAGTGTCCCCGTCATCTTCATACTCTGTGACTTCTATGTCCAATCTGGTAGACATTATAGATTTTCAATTATCGAGTTTAGCTGTGGCACTTTTCACACGTTTCTGGGACCGACCAGCCGGCCATTCCTTGGCCGTTCGCGTCGACACCAATCAATCATTCGTAAAACTGCACAAAGGATTTCATGCTATATGAAGTTATTAGCCCTGAAAGGGCCTAAAGATTTTTCGCTAATATTAAAACGTTTATGAATTTAAACACTGTCCGGTATAGAATATTTGTTAATTCGTGGGGGAAAAACCCCTTTCGTTAGCCTTAAAAGGCCTTTGAAGCACTTTACTTGTTAGTTTACAAACACAACACACACACAACCTTGTTGAGACGCTCCTTGAGGTAGTCTGTGAATGTCGTTGGTTTCTCGTTCCAGTCGCAGTTCTCGTTAAATACTGACAGTTTCTGTGGCTTGTATATTATTTTCATATGAATAACACTGCGTCCTGATTGATGTGGGTCTGGCGACCAATGGGAGAGGTCTTGTCTATCCCACTATCCAATCAGTAGTGAACTGCTTTACCATTGGCGGAGCGGACGAATCTTCATGGGTAATGATGAGTATGTTGAAAGGGGACAGAAATGCGGCCGCAACTAGAAGGGCGAGCCTTATTTTATGTGATACAATACACAGATAGTGAAAAAAATCAAGATGTTCCTTGGTTCAGTCCATAGTTTTTATGAAATTGGCCCTTTTTAGGGCCAACATTTTTATGGAATCGACCCTTTTGAGAGCCAACACTTTTATGAAATCGGCCCTTGTGAGAGACAACAGTTTTATGGAATTGTCCCTTTTGAGGGCCAATTTTTTTTATGAATTGAGAGAAGAGGTTGTCTGATCTGGACTTGACCTTGCCCAATGCTGCTTAGCTTTTTATGCATAATATTATTACATCGTATACGAAAACAAAACAAGATAGATAATACTTATTTTAGGGGTGAGTGCAAGAGCATTGTCTCTACAAAGAGTGCAGGTTAGCTGGGGGACAACAAACCAATGAAGTTATATAACAGCGACGGCTAATATAAATATATATATATATACTCTTATGTATATCTTCTGCTGTTTTTAATAAAAAGTTTGTTACTTATTTGATTTAATATGCTGTATGATTAACTCCATTGCTTCTTAAACTGTGTTCCCTATAAATGCTTGTACGGCAGCTAAGACATGAATCTTAGAGAAGTGCCTTAGTATGGCTCATATGTTTCTATCCATCTTTCTTGTACCTTCTTACAAACCTAATACAATCTTAGAGAAATGCCTTAGTATGGCTCATATGTTTCTATCCATCTTTCTTGTACCTTCTTACAAACCTAATACAATTTCTTCATAAAGCGAAAAAAGGTTTTCCTTAAAGAGATAAATTACATTGCTGTTATTCAAACCCCAACCTCCACGCTACCAGTAAACAAACTTAGCTTATATTAGATTGAAACTTTAGTAGATCTGTATTTAATTAAAAACATACATTGTTTACACGCTGGAAAATAATCCAATAATTCATATTTGTTGCAGTTTGGTTGCCCTGTTGAGTCAGTTTGCAGGTGCCTTGCGTACTAATTATATCCTGTGTTTAGTTCATCTTCATGACCACCATAGTGTTCAACACTCCCGTGACGTATAACCGTGTGGTGTACCCCATATGGGCCATTGCTCTGGGGTGGTTATCAGCTGTATTATCCATGATGTTCATCCCAGGCTACATAGTTTACAAGCTGGCCACATCTTCTGGAGATTGTCTAAAGGTATGTTTATTACACTAGACTGCATCCAAAGGATAGATTATCAGTAGAGCTACATACTTCCTGTTTGGGTCATATTTATCCCCTCAAACACAGGCTGGTTTCTCCCAGAACTTTTGTCATTGTTTGTTAAAATAATTATACTAAATAGGTATGTTAATTAATGCACAGCATGAATAAGATCTAAAATATGTCTACAATATTACTAACAATTATATATTAAATACTAGAGTCGCATTGCAGTGAATTCTGCAGATTATTGAACTAAAATGTATTCTAAACTTTTTATTGTGAAATGTTTTATATAATTTATCCTCACTCGACTTTATAGTCAATGTTTAATTCGTCAAAGACTATCAACTTTACATAAATATTTAGCTTTCGGTGTTTAATTTGAGTTAAAACGTATATTTTGATTATTTTCACCCTTCACGCCACGATGAGAACTTTAACGCGAGCCCTCACCCAGTTCTCTCTTTGTTTGTTGCACCAAAACCCTCAATTAAAGATCTAGTAATTATTTGTAACCAGAGATAAATATTTATTTATATACCCACCCTCATGCACAAATCAGAGTTTCCATGGTGATGTACACAAAAAATGAAAAGTTGAATATTATCTGAGAAACTCAACTTTTATTTGGAAACTACTATTTTTACCATCGTCCTGGACCCCTAACCATTAAAATGAAAGGTCGTTTGTCAAAATCTGTTCAGTCATTGTCTTGTAATTTCTACTACCGTAAACGGGCTTATTAAATTATATATAAGATATATGATAAAGAAACTGATAAAATAAAAATGAAAGTGTAAGTGTTTAGTGTATGGTTGTGTAAATGTGTGGGTGAGTGTGAAAATGAGACTTTGGATGTGAAAGAGTGAGTGTAAGAGACTGAGAATGAACAAATGATAGAGATCGAGTGATAGATTATGTGTATGTTAGAGAGAGAAATACTGAGAGAAGTGGGAAAAAGTGTGTGTGTTTGTGTGAGAGAGAGAGAGTTTGAGAGAGAAAATTAGAAAATATATATGTGGTACACAAAACATTACTTTTAAATGTATATCCTCAAAATCAAGCGATAAAAAATTTTGATTAATTTATGGATTTGTATTGTGTTACTATTTGCTAAAATGAACATCAACACCCATTATTAGAAAAAAATGAACACCAAAACTTATGCTTAGATAGTTAAAATGGCTATTTTTAAACATTATTCAAGATTATTTTGATCGTTTTTGAGCTTTTGATACATACCAAAACATATTTAAACATCATTTTATCACGCACGGAACAAAACATAGACAATATTTTCACGAACTTAACCTTTTAATTTTAGAATTATGTTCAGTATTATTGATTTAAATGTGAATTAACTAAAACAACATTCTCGTGAAAAATAAATGTTTCCCTAGATAATTCTCTGTGAAAATCTGGTTTTCGTGGAAAACTAATATTTTCCCCCCTTTACATCCTGGACTCCTAACCGTTAAAATGAGTGGTCATTTGTCAAAATCTGTTCAGTCATTTCCTCATAATTTCTCTTACCGGAAACGGGCTTATCAAATTATATATGAGTGTACCGTACTTACAAACTTCACACAGATGCATCAATATTATATACTTTATTATGTATTATTTTATGATATGTCCTGCATTAAGGTAGGTTCATTGAACTGTCTAAATTGAGGTCTCCACCAAATCCTATTAGCAGCTTTAATTTTAGATCCTAAAACCTCATCTTGTTTCTTTCCGCGAGGTCATTCAACAGTTGTATTCATGTTCTTCCTAGGCCCCTTCACCCTTTTACTTAGCCTCCTTCGACATCACTCAATAAGCCATTTATGATCATAATATGCACCATTAAGATTATCTTTTTTGTAGAATCACCAGAAGAATGATTATTTTTTAATTTGTTTTTCTTAGAACTTATCCATCAGTCACCCGATTTATCCTCTCTATTCTCCTTCAGAATCACATCTCAAAGCTTTCCAGATATTTATTCCCCCTTATCCTCAGGCCCGATGTTTCAGATCCATTAGCTTCTTCTCCATCTCCAGGTCCAGTATAAATGTACACGCTATCGCCCTGAAACGTAGCAGGCTTACCTTGACAGGTTGCACTATGGTGCAAATTATAGGATAAGCTTATGTTGGGATAGGTCAATATATATGAAGTGTTATGTTGATACACCATACATTCATACATAAACACATATTGCAAGAACAACGTGGTCTGCAACAGGAACATTTTAAGACCACTTATCGGTAGGTAGCGTCGTTTCTGATCATTCCAAAGACAAATACTCCACTGAATGCAATCAGTGGTGTGAATCCTAGTCAAGTCTCCGTATTGCCATTCAGATGTATTAGCCAACCAGCTCTCACAGGGTGAGGTCCCCCTGGTTTATGGCCTGCTTGGGGACATGGCCCTTCTTTCTATTAGTTATGGAGTCAGTGTGGTTATTTCAAAACTGAGTCGTTAAAGTTGCATTTATAAAGTTATATATTTTTATTTTCTGTATTAAGATTCATGATGTTTATTTGAAAATTGGTAGCTCTAAGCGTCAAATGAGCATACAGCCAATAGTGGAGGTCTATAATATTTTAATAAAACGCTTTCAATATATTTAAATATAAATAAATGGGCTAAAACCCCCAAAATAATAGCTCAATCTAGACTCTACCATATAGTTCAAAATACAAGTGAATAAAATAATATACAATAATACCACACTCCATCAAAGATAAATTCTACCTGGTCAATAACAACCTTGAGTAGGTAACGTGATTCAAGGGGGGGAAATAGGGAACAATATTATAGACAGAGAGGAAATGAACAAAAACGATTGAAAGTAGTTTACTTAAATTGGTCAAATAGAGAAATGTTTGACATAAGAAGGCGATCAGAGTAAGTTTCAGAAGGATTCATATCGATGGATCACTTAACAATAAGAACGAATAAAGACATAACATGGGAAGCAAGCTCGCGAATAATTTGGTGTTTGTTTTATTATATCACACACAAATTAACTTTCATAAAACGGGTTATTGGTTACATACATAATCAGCAATTTAAAGATGTCTTATTTGCATAAGGTACAAGCTATGAATGCATTATACAAGGTTACACATAAATCCATGTTAAAACAAACACTATAAGCATCATATACAGTGAGGTCAATTGACCAACAAAATCAACCTGCAGCTGAGTTAGGCGCTACTATACAATTTATTAAATATGCCTATTTTATTTATTTTTTCTAATACAGAATCGTAAGTCAAAGAGTTTTGGTGGGTGGATAATTCTACCAGACCTTGTAACAATATTAGGCAGACTAGTTCCAAGAGGCATAGTATTCGTTTCTGAATTAGGAGACTGAGAAGTTGAGGCTATCATGTCATTTGGCTTGTTATTAGGAGAGGATGGTGGTGTTACCTTTAATCCTTCAAGCTCAACCATATCATCACCAAAGCGCCTCAACCTAGCATAATCTTCACAGGAAATGTCATTACCAGAGTGCCTAGGGCTAATATGAAGTGAATTTCGTCTATAAAGTTTTCCTTTTATACACACCAGATATGGTCTGTTTTTCAATATCTTAACTACACTAACCTCTTCCCAAAATCTCAGTTTGTTGTTCCAAATAAAGACATACTGCTCAGTGTTGGAAAAAAAATTCTCGCGTAATCGAGCAGTTTTGTCATAATGTAACGATTGTCCTACTTTCACACTCATTGCATCATCAATAATTATTTCTGGCTTCAAGCAGAAATCCTGTACAGGCAGTCTAGAATTGAGCGAGCGACTTTAAATAAGCTGAGTGGGTGAGTAAGGGATATTTCTATAATTCTATATTTCTATAATCCAGAAGGAAAAGTGGAAAGTCTCCACGGTCATATTGCGCCTTTTATTAACATAAATTTAACAAATCCAACCGCTTTTTTTATCGGAGCCATTGCTGCGGGGATAGTGAGGACTGGAAGTTGCTAACTCAATATTTAATGATTTAGCAAATACTTTAAATTCATATTATCAAACATGAATTGTTTTGGAATCTCAAAACGGGCCAAGATCGGTTTGAGCTTACTTATAGCAGTAGAAGCAAATTTACTCAGGACCTTATCAGCCTCAATCCACCTTGAATGGTAGTCCACAATAACTAGATAGCCAATGCCATTATAACCCGTAAAATCAGCAGCAAATTTAACAAAGGGTAAATCAGGGATGTCATGAGGTTGCAGTGGGTCCTTTATTTTAGACCGTTGAAATCGATTGCATGTTGGACACGCAAGTATAAAAAATTTCAAATCAGAATTTATTGCTGGCTGATATAAGCTGCGAGACGCTTGAGCCTTGACTTTTTCTAAACGGAGGTGAGTTACATGAAGTATCTCAAGGTTGAAGCACTTCAGTTTAGATTGAACTAATAGACGCTTATCATAGTAAAGAAGGCCATCATGGACTTTATGATGTAATTTCTGAGGGGAAAATAGTGATTCAGCTCTGAAAAGTCTGATGAAAATGACTTAGGCCAACCTTTAATGCAATAATTATAACATTGCTCAAAACAGATCCCACAACTGTAATTTCTTTATACTTTGCAAGTAAGGATGGTTGAACATCGGAGGTTGTCCCTATATGTCGTACATACTTTCATCTACGGATGAAGGAATATTTTTACAATTACGGTATAATAAATTCGCTATATGCATGTATTTTCTTGCTAAACATTTGAGTGTGAATGAATAGGGCAATAATTTCAGCCTAAAGCGGCGGAGGCGATTATTGGTAATTTTACCAATGGCTTTTACAATGATGGAGGTGAGTGGCTGATGATCTGAATAAAAAGTTACAGCTTTGTGACCAAACACGAAGTTATGGAACCTTTTGAATGCAAATGGGACAGCAAGCAGCTTTTTTTCCACCTGAGCATAATTTTGTTCAGTGGCGGTACGTGATCGTGAGGCATATAAAATGGGCTTGCCATCTTGCATTAACGTGGCCCCAAGGGCATATTGACTACTGTCAGCATGTATGTTGATGGGTTTGGCGGGGTCAAAAGGATTCAACAAGGCATGGGGTGCTATAGACTTTTTCAAAAGCTCTAACTGCTTACTGTGGGAGAAATTCCAAGACCACTCAGAATATTTTTTCATAATTTCATGGAACGGGGTGCAAATATCTGACAGGTGGGGCACAAATAGTCTTAGGTAGTTGACTTCCCAAAATACGCTTCAAATCCTTCCTAGAAGGTACTTATATGTCTTGAATAGCTTGAGCCCTAGTATCATTGTGAAGCGTGCATTTTGTGGCGGGTTTAGAAAACTGGAGCGCTAGCGTACGTGATTGTTCAGAGTGTGTTTGTTTGAAGTAAGGTGAAGATAGTATCTCGTGAGCCTTGGGACAGTCAACACCTCCTGGCGAGGGTAGGCTAGTCGGCCACCCTAACTCCATCCAGCCCAAAGCACACGTCACGCGGTGCTAGTGATGAGCCCTGCGGTGCCCCTGCTTTAATAGTGTGTGTCTGCGATCTTTTGCCGTTCATAGCCACCTGGAACGTACGCCGTCTGAAGAAGCTGGCTATCAAGAAGATTAACCATTTGTGGTAGTTGAATTTAATTAATTTCTGAATAAGTACAAGATGCCAAACCTTGTCAAAAGCTTTCTCGACGTCTAGGAAGATCGCTATTGTATATTTCTTTCCTTTAAACGCATCAGTTACGTCTTCTACTAAGTTTAATGCGGGATGGGTGGTGGAATGGTGGTGTCTAAATCCAAACTGAAAGTTTGGAATAACTCCTAGTCTATTGTTTAGTGCTTTTAATCTTTTGAGAATTAGTCTCTCGTATACTTTGCTCAGGGTCGCTAGTAGACTGATCGGTCTTCTGTTCTGGGGGAACATCGGGTCCTTACCAGGTTTGGGGATTGTTATTACCCTAGCCAGCTTCAAGTCAGTAGGGAAGTAGCAGAGCGTCAATAGTGCGTTTAGTAGTGTCAGTAGCGCTATTACCGCTCTCCCTGGCATTTGTTTTAGTATTTCGTTGGTCAGGTGGTCGTATCCTGGCACCTTTCTCCTTGGTGGGTATTTTATGGTTGTGGTGAGCTCGTCCAGAGTGATTACCTCTGCGCTGGTATAATTCAGTCCTTCCAGATAGTCCCTGACTGTTCTAGTCACATCTCTGGTAAAGTCGTAGTCTTGTGGTTCGTCGTTTGGTTTGAATTGTTTTTCTAGAACCTCGGCTATGGCTTCGGCTATCTCTGTGCTTTCGTAGACCATGCCGTTTTCCCCGTGGATAGCTGGTACAGTCCTATTCCTAGTGGTCCCCCTGAGTTGTCGTGTTACTTTCCACAACTTGTCCCTGTCTAGTGCGGCCTCGGTGACGTAAGTGTCCCATCTGTCCTTTCTGATGTATTTGACTCTCCTCCTGACCATTGATCTGAGTCTGTTGTAGATTGTTCTGTGGTGTGGAGTTCTGTGGGTCTGCCAGTCTCTCCTCGCTTCCCTTTTTCGGGCTATGAGGAAGTCCAAGTCAGGGTGTTGTTGTCGGAGGTCGTGTTGTATGGGGGTCCTAGTGGTGTTAAGTCTGTAGGCTTCCTGAACTGTGGTCGTTAATAGTCGTAGCGAAGCGTCCACCTGTTCTATTGTATCTATATTTTGCACTTCAGGTATGTTATCCTCTAGTGTCCTCCTAAACTCTTCCCAGACACAAGTTTCTGTTGTTTGTTTGAGTCCCCTTATCATTAAGTTGGTGTCAGTTTTAACTTCACACAATATACGATTGTGGTCAGAATCTAGTTCCTTTAGTACCGTCATATCCTCCGTGGTTACACCCATGTTGGTCAACGCCACGTCAATGATATCTGGTCTTTGTAGATAGTTCGAGGGATAGAATGTGGGCTCGTCTGGGGCAACAACTACGTAGTCGTGTGCGTCTGCATGGTCTGCTAATGTTCGTCCGTTCCCGGTGGTTAGTCGGTTGTTCCAAATGGTGTTTTTTGAATTAAGATCGCCCGCCAAAAACAGTTTGTTGTAGTCTGTGATCTCGTCTAAGTCTTGTGGTAGTAGCGTCTTAGTCGGGGGTTTGTATATGGCCGCGAACCGAACACTCCCACCGCTAGTATTTACATTTATTCCGGTAGCTTCAATATTTTGTAGATTTTGAAATTGATGAGGGTAGTGGGGTAGGTGATTGTTTATTAAGAAGGCCGTGCACCCTCCACTGCCTTGGGGCCTATCGTTTCTATATATATTGTAGCCAAAAAGGGAGATATTAAACAGCAATATATGTGTTTTGCTTTTATAGGTAACAGGTCAAATTTTACCAACAGGTGCAATCTCAAAACCCCAAAAAGCTTCAATATGAGTTTTAGGAGCACTTAGCCTAGAACTATAATCAAGTCTAATGGACTGCAAAGACCTTAAAGTAATGATGTTAACTTCTGCCCCTCTGTTTAATTTGAAAAATACAGGTTTGCAGTTAATTAGCAATGATATGCACCAAAGACGATGGGTGTTTACAGAATTTATAATTCAAAGAGAACCTAAATCTGAATAACCTGAAACAGGAGGCAAAGAGTAGCCATCAGTATCTAGAAATTGACAAAAATAATTACAATCACCAACATTTGAAGTCTGGTTAGCAACATTACCATCAGCGTTCATAGATTCTAGTTCAAAAGCACTACGACCACTAGAAATACAATTTGTGGCAACACAATTTCTGGCGAAATGGTTCATACCTCGGCATCGATTACAATGCTTATTAATAGCGGGACATAGCCGGTTTGGATGGTCATAACCACATCGATAACAAACTTTTCACAAAACTAATTCTTGACACACCAAGATTTTTTTTAGGGTGGGGGTTGTAACGGTTCAGTCTGCTGTAAATTGTTGCAACTTCTTGATTGTCCTGTTTTCTGAAGGTGGCATCGATTCTGCACTTGGGAGGATTAAGGGGTGGTTGTTTCTCTATTAACTTTGAATATATCACTCTGCGAGGATTCCCCTCCTTCGATGATTTTCAAGTTTTTGTCTGCTAGCTCCACTGATTTGCAATATTCCACAACTTTGTATAGGGTAGTGTCCTCCATAACAAGGTGTTGTTTTATTGACTGTGAGTACATGCTCAATATTATTTGCGCACGCATCAACTTATCCTCCTGGTCACCAAATTCACAAGGTGTGGCAAGAGCTCTGAGTTCTGCGTAGAAGTTTTCAAACGGTTCACCGAGACATTGTTTCCTGTTTTAAAAAGATGGAACATAAGGATCATTCTTCTTCGGAATACAGTGAGATTTAAGAACAGACAATTTAACATTCACTGTTTCTTCTTCAGGTTTATTGGTAGTTAAGGTTTTATAGAGTCGGACATCATCTCATCATAATAGGCTTTTAGCCTATCTATATGTTTGACCGCAGAATTTTTCCAGCCTCTGTCACTTCAAAATATTCTAGGACTTCTTCCTGAAATTCATCGAAATTCTTCACCAAGTCTTCGGAAATATTAAGCGACTTTGGTTTATATGGCGAGGATATAAGTGAATACTAATTAGCTGAGATCCAAACCCCCACCTAACGAACACTTCTAAAAGTTATAAGAAAATACTAGGCGATAGAACTGAAGTGTACAGAATGTTCGTGGAGGTAGAATGGAAATTAAAATCATCACATTGACTAAAGAGTCAAGCTCACAATGTATAACAGCTAGTATGTTTATAACGGTAAGTACACACGACAGGGTTTCGAAACCCGATATTAGCTCCGCGTCATGGTGTTTTACCAGATCACAGATTTCTAATTCCAGTAAGGTGTTTCCAAGTCTCTCTCTCCACGAATATGCAGGATTTCTTCCTTGTCCTTACCCCCTTAGAGTAATTTTTGTTGTTTCAAACTAAAAACAAATTATATCGTTACCAAACCTGTCAAATATAATCATTTGAGCTGTAGACCCCTAACTGACCAAAGATGGTGGCAGCCAATGAACCAGGATTCGAACCCCTGCAGTTTAGTATTTTGCAAGAGTGTTGTCTTATACCTGTGGCTCGCAATTAATTATTTTTTAGTAATATATAGGGAGACTACCTAGCAGCACTGATCTAAAATCCACGGTCTAAAAACCATCTCAAAGATCACTGGTTCACCACTTGGCGTGGCGAAAAAATATAATTTAAACGTGATAAATTCCCTGGTTTCAACTGCTGACAATCGAACCTAAGACATTTGTTTCCGTAAGAAGACTCGCTACCGACTGATATTGGGTATCAAAAGTAAACTATTGTTCAATTAATCCGTTTAATAAGGAATCCGAGAGTATGAATATATTTATAACCTCTTTCTGGACGAATGATGGAAAATTCCATCTCCCCCCCCCACTGAAGTTCGCTCATCTTTAAGGTTTATATATGTTTGACCTGTGACTCAACTCTTCATTTTCTTATGACTTTTAATTCCAATGCGGATACAACAATTTTAAACTACTGTAATATAAAGCTTTTAATAACCCTGGTGCTTAATGAAGCAATTAAGTGTATTGCAAACCAAATTAATAATACGTTTAACGTACGTTTATTACAACAGCCATATTGTATTAGTTATAAATTAATAACCTAATTTGATTGAAAATCTACTCAAAACCACCTTACTACCTATTTACCTCCCACTAATGATGGTATGTTTCCTCACTGCCTCGATTAGCACTCTAGTCACAGGTCCCACCAGGGGGTAGCTGTATGGTAGACGGATGGTGGGTGCACTTTCCTGAAAGTCTACCTCTGTGGCGACACCAGCTAATTGTCAAGTTAATCAGCCTCGGTGTTGAAAATGGCTAACGCGCTCGATTCCTGATGAGCTAGACTGCCGAGGACGAGGAGATTGAGGTTTGAAACTCACTCGGGTGAACTGGGGGTAGTTTTTCACTCTAACTCTATATAAATGCCGGTTCACTTCATCTAAATTCAAACTTCCCAATTAAGATGTGGTGCTAAAATGTGTCGAGTTCGTGTGATCTATAAATAATATGTATGCCAGATCACCAGGTGATTACGTTTGAGTTTCCATTTAAGAAATAGGTTTTGATAATAGTTATAGGAAGGTTGGGGTTTGTACCCACATTAAGTTATTTTTGGGTAAATTTTCATAAATCGTTTTCCACTTCCAACTCTGGAAAAATGAGATGTATTCCCTTAGTAAATATAATTTATTCAGCATTACTTCTGTCCTGTGATAAATATTAGACATGTAGAACTCTGGGAGGCTCTGTGAGTAATGTAAACGGACATTATAAGTTTTAATAAATATTCAGGGTAAGCTACACAAATCCACGCCATAGTATTCAATTTAAAAGATATAATATATATTCCTTCATCATCGCTGAGCGTATTTATGGAGGTTTATCTAATACACTTTCCATTCTCCCTCTGTGAAATCTGTGTACACCTCGCCTAATTTCAGCTTGAGGTTAAAGGATTTTTAAAATAAATTAAATTTCCTCAATTCAATATTACTTATGAATTAATGAAAGATATATATTATTTCGGCAAAATATGGATGAGAGCATTAAATGATATTAAAATAAATCTTCTTTCTGCTGTTATAAGTGGCTCAGGGAATAAAACATTTGTTTCTTCTAAAATACATAAATCTTTTTCACTTTATCCTTGGGAAGCAACCTACCATCACAGCAGTTACAATTTATAAATGAATGTGTTAGATTGTGTCTGTGTGTGTGTGTGTGTGTGACACCTTACCTTAAATCAATATTAGTTAAAATTATAAACCTATATTTAAGCAGTGAAACTGATTGAAATGTAAATATTAAGAGTATACTTTACTAGTAACTCCTTTCTACACATATCCTACATCTCAAATAAATATTTTTTTGCTAAAGTTATTTTAACTATACATATTTAATCAATAAAGATTAACATTTACTACTTTGCGCTGTTTAATATTTAATTCTGGCAATGTTGTCACGTGTATATTGCCATCTCCTTCTTGTATTTGACTCTCCAAGAATTTTCTACCAACATATTCTAGGAATTTTTTAAAATAATAACATTTTCTTACTAGTTATTTTATTGACAAACAGCAAGTGATTGATAAATGTTATTTAAAACATTCATAGCATACAACAGAAACAACATAAAGTGTATTTTTAATGACATACATCATATTATTTAGGTATTGTGAGCTGTACGAGTAACTAAGCGGAGCTCTCTGATATGATTGGTTGAGGAGATGGACTTAGAACACTGTCCTATTAAACTGAGGGTATTTACAACTCTCCCTCCACACAAATGCGGGTACATTTACCCCTCATAATTACTTTTATTATCCCTAACCCATTAGAATATTTAAATTAATGTATGAATAGTAATAATATTTATTAAAGTATATGTAATATGTTCTATCACAAGATATTGAAAAAGCCAGTTACCAATTTCATTCAATAGATGGCGAAAATGAAAGTGATTAAGAAATTAATACATGTGAATATAAGTTTGGCTTATCATAATAATTTAAATAGCCATGTGCAAGATAACGTAAGTCACGTGTTGCAGAGTAATAGGTCACTTTCTCCTTAGTAGTGAACTACCGTCACAATTTATAAATAAAAATGAACGTCTGTCTGACTCTGTGTATCTATGGGATCTTGTCACCTTACCTTAAAACAAATTTAGTTAATTTATAAACACTATCTATATAATGAAACTGTTTGCAACATGCTTATAGGGTTTTTTCGAACCAAATGTTAGTACACATTTTACCTGGTCTAACTATATCAAACGGAAAATCTGGTCGATCAGCTATAACTGATTTTTGATTTCACCTTATTTTTCACTCTCTTAAATGCAGGGTGCACTCAGCCTTTGCAAGGAAGTCTTTGATTGGATGACTGTTCTAACATACATTCGTGGTGCTAAAGATATCGAGGTTCGAATCATGTTAGGCACACCCTCTAAATGCCAGGCTCATTTAATTCTTGCGGGGGGATGTTGGAACCAAATCCCTGCCGGGTAGACTGTTGGTAGTTGTCCCTGCAGATAAAATGCTGAAACATTTTCTTAATCATCCCTACCACATTATCTTAGTTAATATAGGCGCTTAGCCAGAAAGGGTGCGTGCTACTCATATAGTTAAGATGGGGGAGGTCGTGGGTTTGAATTTCCACTGAGATGTACTGTCACTAGTTCTCACTAAATGGTTTACTGTGTAACTCATCTAGTTATGGTGGGGGAGGTCGGGGTTTCCTGTCAATATTTCTTACTAAATGGTTTCCCTCTCCTTCACTCCACTTAAACGCTAGAACATTCCTACCATACTCCTCCCTACAACGTAAAATTCTGTTACATTTTCTTAATCATCCCTACCACATTATCTTAGTTAATATAAATATATACGCTTAGTCAAAAAGGGCGCGTGTAGCTCATCTAGTTATGGATTTGGAGGTCGTGGGTTCGAATCTCCACTGAGATGTACTGTCACTAGTTGTCACTAAATTGTTTCCTATGTAACTCATCTAGTTATGGTGGGGGAGGTTGGGGTTTCGAATCCCTGCTGAGGTGTACTGTCACTAGTTTCTTAAAATGTATTCCCTCTCCCTCACTCCACGTAAACGCTGGAACATTCTTACTTTACTCCTCCCTACCATGTAAAATGCAGGAAAATTTTCTTAATCAACCCTACAACATTATCTTAGTTAATATATATAGACGTTTAGCCAGAAATGGTGCGTGTAACACATCTAGCTATGACGGGGAGGTCGTAGGTTTGATTCCCGTTTTGGCGTATTGAGATTTCCTTTTTCACCCCAAGAAAATAAGGGTACACATTCTACCTGGTCTAATTATATCAAACAGAAAATCTGGTCACCCAGCAAAACCCTTTTGGATTTTGCCTTTTTTTCTTTCTCGCAAATGTGGCGTGCACTCAAGCGCCGGAAGTAAGTATCTGATTGGACGACTGTTATAACAGAAATTAGTGGTGCTTTCCCCGCGAAAAATATCAAGGTTCATATCCCAGTGGGCACGCTGTCTAAATGTCAGGCTCAACTAATTATGGCGGGGGGATGTTGGAATCAAATCAATGGCGGGTAAACTGTAGGTAGTTCTCCCTCCGGGTAAAAAATGCTGGAACATTTTCTTAATCATCCCTACCGCACTATCACATCCGCACATCCGCGCATGTCGACGGACGATACCATACAACCAATTTTAGTAGCGGTCCCTACTGAAGATTATAAATACCGTTAGGCTTCCGATGCCCTTGATTGTGAATAATCAGAGCTGTGTCAATGCTTTTTAGTTGCGAAATCAAAGTTTCCCTTCCCAATGTGTCCTACCCGCAGGTGATTTGACACACGAGGGTTGATGGCGAGACGACAAAGGAAAGTGCTCTTGCTGCAGCGACCATTGCTGGCTGCTTACACTTTACGCTAAGCGTCCATCGGGAGAGGTTCATCCTGAAAACTCACTAAAGATGCCGACATTTTATGAGACGTCGCTGGAGGAGTGCCCTGGCCATGGACTGCACGTCCCCCTACCAATAAATACATGAAAAAACTCTCACGAATAAACTATAGTCAGTCTCAATCCTACCCAGACATAGGAGCTAAAGGGCACTCATAAAACACCAATTGGCACACATAAAAACTAGCGGGACAGGAACCAACAAGTTTGAACAACAAGAATAAACCAGCACAATTAAACCCTACAAAACAACCCAATGACCCAGAGGTCTATGTTGTCACACATCCCAAAATAACCCGGTTGAGACATCAGGCACAGAATTGCGACATGACGTAATCATCACTATACACACTCTCTCCAGATCGAGGTCAAAGGTAAAATTGTAGCTAAAGGGCCCTCTCTACTCTCGTCTAACAGATGGAAGCACCGAGTTAAAAGTTTACTTTTCCCCTTTGTCTTCTTCAAATATTTGACTTAAATTTTTATTTTGTATGAACTTTTTTTTGACAACAAACTATTTATTTTCTTGATTGTAATAACCACAATCTTAATAGATTTGTGTTACTGTTATCTTGGCTCAAGTTGTGTATAATGTTACCAAGAATGAGCATACAGATTGAGTCAACTCGTGTGCATTATGTTTACATACAAATGTGTTGTGACAATCTCACTATTTGGTGTACCATATTATATTTGTTGGATAAATATGTAGACTAATTTATTTATTTTTATTTTTCAGAAAATTAAGTTGTATTTGCAGCCTAGTTCAAAATGGGGTCCAACAATGGAGGAACATAGAATAGCCTGGGAAATCCTAAAATCAGAAAAAAGCAGGAGCACTAACTGTTTATAATAATTCAAGTGTATCGCATAGGATATTTTCATGTATAAATAAATTGTTTATAAAATGTAAAATAAATCATCAATAAATAAATTAGCATTATATACATTTAATAATATTCATATCAACTAAAATCAAAGCTGTAAGTTTTTAGTAGATTTTTTACACTGATGTTAAGAACTGACCATGTTTACCTGTGTGTATTTTGTAAATTTCAAATTAGTTTAAAAAAATCGACAAAACAAACCATGTTCAACGTTTGTTCTTTTCGTTGGACCACCATTTCTGGGCCACTTCAATAACTCTGAAAGGTGGAAAGATTACTTTGCTTGACTTCCCTATGGTATGGCTTAAAAGAAAGGGTCAGAGCGTAGTCAGTCAAGCCATTCACTGTAAATGAGGAGTAATAGATTTCAAATAAGCATTGATGATCGAATCTTAAAACAAAGAAGATAAAAATTGTTTAGATAATTTTCTGTAAGTTTAAAATATCTTTATTATTGGGCTGTCTTACTAAAAATAACTAAATGAAACACAAACAAAATATTTTGGCAAAACTGCATTTACCTATATTATTTTACATATTGCTGAGCATAATTCCTAATTTGGTTTCCTATCCTGAAATTATGATAATTGCTATTAATCCAATTCTGTGTCTAAAGCTTACCCGCAACTGAAGTTAGACTGACTTATCTTTTCCCTATAGCTAAGAACTACTTTAGACTCGTAGACATCATGCATTGATTTAGGTGGCGCTGGTAGTGGCAAAATATTTAAAAACATAGGAAAAGCATTGCTTCTTGATGTTCCAAACATGTTTGAACTTTGTTTAATTATATTGATTTGGATACAATTATAAAGTTATTGAATGAATCGCTCCACGTTGGGCGCCAATTAATACGATACGCATCGGCGATGGGCGCCGATTGAAGTGATACCGTTTAAATTGCTGATAATTGCCCCGCGATCGAGCACTAATTAAAGCGGTACGCTATTATAATGAGATAATTGGTTTTTATAGCCCCGAGATCAAGCGTCAATTATTACGTTACAGAATTATTACCTGATATATTAATTGAATAAATAAGACCTTTGTATGTTGTGCACAATTTATTAAAGTGATTTTATCTTAGGTATGAATATATTATGTAAAATGATACAATTTTTGTTGAACTACAGATTATTTCTCTGTAACATTTTCTGTGTACTCGATGGATTTCAGTTAGTGGCAATGTCAATATTTTGTGTTACTAATATATTTATGCTACCGTCACTGTTAATAAATTGTTTTGTTAGACTTATGTCACTGGCACTGTGTGTATTCCTACGCACAAGCGGATTTTATATATGACCTACCCCTTGCCCCCTCTTGATCCTAAGCAGGAAAGGAAATTCCACATCTATTCATATTCCTCTGCTACTTTTAACCATTCTTGAGGTTAACGAAGTATCTGTAAGCCGAAAGCTGGGACCTGATGATGAACCAAACAGTTTATACAAAACTCCCACTAATAAATAATTTAAACCTTCAAAAAAGATAAACGCCAATAAAATCATTTTCAGGAAAAGTTAAAAGAGAGAAGTGATGATGATATTCAGGCAAGACATGCGTACACTCTATTAAAAGCAAGTACCAAAAAATCTAATGACCAAATGTTGACGGTTTATAAATCATAGGATTGCCAAATTAATAAAATTTGATTCAATTTTCAGAACGTATGCTGAACAAGAAATCTATAAAATAGTAACCCGCCTCAGTGGCGTAGTTGGCTAACGCGCTTGTCGTGTTGAGCTCGACTGCCGAGGACGGGGAGATCGAGGTTCGAATCTCGGTCGGGTGAACTGGGGGTGGTTTTTCCTAAATGGTTTTCCACTCTACCTCCACGCAAATGCGGGTTCAATTCCTCTGATTCAACCTTCCCAATTCCTAATTCATTAGAGTAATTAGTACTTAAAGCGTATAACCCGAACGGGTAGTAAGACGCGGTGCTAAATATTATTATTATTATTATTAATATAAAATAGTAAAGGACATGGAAATGTAGATACTTCTATCCCAACAAGGAGGAAACACTTAAGACACTCACTACACTATGCTACCTCCTTCACTTATACACTCGATGAGCCCATTTGTCTCATCTTATTCTGAAATACAAACACATCATAAGTGATTAAAAATGAGAATTTCAATTGAACAAATTTTTACTGAATAATGATAAATTTTATATTTATATTTAGCACCACGTCTTACTACCCATTCGGGTTATACGCTTAAGTACTAATTACAATGGATTAGGAATTGGTAAGGTTGGATTTAGAGGAAGTGAACCCGCATTTGCGTGGAGGGAGAGGGTAAAACCATTTAAGAAAAACCACCCCAGTTCACCCGACCATGATTTGAACCTCAATCTTCCAATCCTCTTCAGTCGAGCTCAACACGACTAGCGCGTTAGCTAACTACGCCAAGGCGGGTCTGAATAGTAATAGTAGTAGTAATAATAATAATGATAAATAAAACAATATTTGAAATTAAAATTTATAAAAAAAACTATATTAGGTATTATTACTTAACTTCAAAAAATCCGGCAGTGCTTCAATCAGAACTTCACATACCTCTGGAATTATAGTATAAATTTCTTGCTTGGAACTGTAATACCAGTCAATAGAAAATGTAATGTGATTGATTGCAGGCTTGTGTTTCAAAGAAATAGCTTTTTGATAGTTTGTATCTTTATTTGAAATAACTGGTTCAAGCATACAAATAAGGTTGTCAAAATCCATAAGAGTAATACAATAAAAATTATTGAAGAAGCTACTATACTCCATTTGCAAATCACTGAGCAAGTCAGTTCCACTGTATTTGTAACAATTGCTGAATACTTCATCTCCACCACCTTCTAATAACAAATTTTCTGACTTTCCTATTTCGCTATCAATTTCATCATCATGAAACTAGCACCGGCAAATTATAACATCATCTTCCTCACTCGATGGCATCAACATTTTATGATCTACCGAGGAACTGCTTTCAAACTAAATGGTGGACATGACTTCATTATTCAGGGTTCCTACAGTATTTGTAAAAAAAACTTTTCCCTGACTATTTTCCCAAGTTTCCTGACCAATTTCTCATAAAATTTCTACTATAACTTGACGATACTATACATGTTTGTAACGATGTTCCAAACAAAGAATATGCAACACACTACAACCTAGTAATATGGAGGTTGTCTAACTCACCAAGGCTCACCAACTCACACCAACTTTCGCCAAGTCCGACCGAGGCCTCTCCCCGTCAAATGGGACGCACGTACTCGCTGCGACGCATCCACTCTCCTGGCTTGGGCAACTACGACTGACTGAGGCGCGAGCCAAATCAGAACCTCAAACTCCAAAAGAAAATACTGTTGCCAACTTGACTTGGCAAACATCCGCCCCTGGAATGTTCCAGCTTAGCCTGGCAATTACTGGTACCTCCGCGTTCGGACCAGAGCGCTGTTCTCTACCCTTCCTTTGTTCTATGTGCCTCCCCTTCTTCCCCCCTTTACTGAGAACTTGTTTGTGGTATATAACAACCGCTGTAACTTCATAGGTCACTCATTGTATCATTGGCCTTTACCAGGTGAGGGCGCTTGATTGAAATAATATTAGAGTAAAATCTATCAAAATTCTCTTTGGGTCTAAATATGGG